>CM019922.1:6089260-6214260 GCA_009764595.1 Geothlypis trichas
ATTCAAACTTTAATCTTCTAAAGATGTACATTAAGTAAACTTGTTACCACTTAAGGCAGTACCTAACATAGGCCTATTGTTCTATTCTCATGTATGTATTACTAATTTTTCTGCTGCTTTAGCATCTAACTATCTTTGCTTTTTTTAGGCCTGCTTTCTCCTTTCTTAAAACCCTCTGATTTTTAGGATTCCCACAATGTCGACCGTATTCTACTCACGTTCCTTTCCGGATATCCCTTATTCCAGCATCTTTACATTTTTACTCTTTGAGACAGGAAGGATTACACAAGGTGTTCTCATCCATCTTCCTTCTCACTACCAGCTTTGGCCTTTTTTTCCATGCCATTCTCTTGGACTTGTAGCGGGAGCGTGTTACACCCTCCTCACCTGACTGCAGTAGTTCTATAGGTTCCATCCTCTCAAAGGGTATAGGGCTCAGGAATTAATCTTCCAGAGAGTTATCTTAAGTCCTGACTTATATTGTGTGTGCCTATGTTGGCTTATACTGTATGCACTTACACTCTATGTACACTTGCACTGTATGCATCAGCTTATATTTTGTGTACTTATATTGTACCACTTATGATTGGAGCTGCCCTGCCCTCGCACAAAGTCACAGTTATGAAAACTTCACTGTTCATCTGTCTTTTATGGGATTTTGGGTAGAAAATTTATTGGTCCTAGCTGTCAGATAGCCCCTCGGGAACCAGGTTTCTGAGGAGCAGTGTGAATGTGTGCCAGGGGTTAGCAGGGCAGTTGAAGTGTGAGCGAGTGTGGGTTTGTGTGTAAGCTGAAGGAGGGGGGTGTGTGTGTGTATGTGTGTGTTAAAGGGTTGTAACCTTGTATGACTTTTGCTTTTCAGGTTTTTCAACTCATTTTTCAATTTAGAATAAAAAATCCTCAGCTGGGGGGGGGTTGGTTTTTTCCCTCCCCAACTGGCTTTTTTTTTCCTCTTGGTCCTGGTCAGTCTGTGAGGCAACGTTCATCTCCAGAGTTTGGGCAAGGACCATCCAGGGACTGGCGTTTTCATCAGGCAGGAGGATCTTTTGGAGGCTCCCAGGAACCATATCCCTGAGCACCAGTGATTGCTGGGGTGTAATTTAGCAGTGACTCACCATCCCTGCCATGAGAGGGATGATGAGTTTGTGTGTAATCTGAAAGGGGGGGTTAATAGTAGATGAGTGTTGTTTTCTGTGTGCTTTTGTTGCTTTGGGTTTCCTGTAACAATAAATCAACATGTAATGATACTAGAAAAAGGTTATCATTTTGTGTTAATATGTGCCCTGTATTTACAGTAGCTGCTGATTTCCATGCATTGCATAAGTTAGACTTTTACCAGTGCATCTATGGATTGTATCTGTGCTTGCATTTGTATACACTGTTTCCATGTATTTTGCTGAAGTGTAAATAAAACCATTCATTTAATAAAGTTGGATCACCCCTAATAAAGATACCCCCTCCCCTTCCCCTACCCCCACCATGGCTCCTGTCTTTTTTTGGTGTGGTTTTGTCATTTATTTCCACTGTATTTCTTCCTCTTGCTCCTCACTTTTCTATTTCTAACTTAATTTCCATCTGTTTCTAACCCTTTGTTTCTGTTTCTCACTCTTTCTGATGCTGTGTCTCTATTTCCCTCTGTTTTCTGTTTGTCCATTTCACTATTTTGGTCTGTATTTATTTTTCTCTTTTGTCTATACTTTGCACCTTATTTCTTTTTCTCTACAACTTCAACCCTTCCTCTTCTTTCTTCTTTTCCTCTGTGTTCTCCTTTTCCTTGGTTTGTCTTTTTTAGTCTTAGTCTTTTCCTTTTCACTCTAACCCTAACTTTTCACTCTAACCCTAACCACTTTCTTTTCCCTTTAACTCCTGTCCCTCTTCAGTTTTTCCACCCTCCTTTTCTTTTCACTCTCCTGATCTTTTCTCTCTCTTTTCTTCTTTCATCCCACCTTCTCCTGCTCACATCTGAGCCTGAGATGTGTTTAGCAGCACATCCATTCCTTTAAAGGAAGCCCAGTGCAAAGAGCATCCAGCTGCAGGTAAGTCTTCCTGCATTTCATTTTTCTCTGCCCAGTTTTGGAGGGTTTCTCTCTGTGCTTTCCTGTGACCCAGATGTTTCCCTTCCTTTGTCTGTATCCAGTGCCAAAGGATTGAACAACTGATGAGTGGGGTCTGGGATGAGAATGGTTCTGCTAAAATTAGGGAAAGAATGCTTGAAGAAAAATGAGCTTCCTTTGAATGTCTGGAATAAAAACACTGGGAAAGGGCACTTTTTAATTCGATTTGGTGCCACCTCCCCTTTTTTTATGGCCAAAACTCCATGATGAGCAATCCAAGCCAAAAGATGAAACGCAGGAGTCTTTGATTCTGCAGTGAGCTTGGCTTCCCTTTTCTCCTCTCTTTCAGGACAGGGAGAACCACTGAACTTGTCCTGACCTTGCCAAGAGCTTTGGTGTTTGAGCTGCCAGACCCAAACTAGTCCTGATGATGGAGGACTTAAGAAATTACCCTATCCAACTAAATGCTTTAAAAAGGGAGATGGCTTGGTTATAAAAATATTTCTGCCTGAGACTGGGAAAAGTTTAACCCCCCAATTCTGCACAACAGCACAAGGATTTTTTAATTCTTTGCCTTTTTCCTCCCTTTGAATGGGTTTGTTTGTTTCCCCTTGGAGGCTGCACACACAATAGGCAGACTTTTCAATTAAGCCATTTTTATCTGCTTTTAGTCTTCAGTGGAGCCTAGGTGCCAATTGTTTGCTGCTTGGTTTCTGCCTTCCCTTTCCTGCCTACAGCTGAACCTCTTTTTGGCCATCACTGGACATGCAGGTGATGTGGCTTTTCATGTCCCCTCTCTGCCGTGCAGACACTGGCATGCATGGCGTGGCTCTGTTTGTGCAGGGCTGGGTGAGCACAGGGTGAGCTCTCTCCTCCTTGCTGTGACACCCGGGCTGGCAGGGATGACACAGTGACCTGAGCCAGCCGATGCTGCCTGTGCCATCCCCCGGCACTGATGTGTTTGATAAAAATCCTTTCACTGGGATTTTTCTCCTGAGAAGCCTCAGAACAGAAATGGGACCAAGAACTGTCTGCTGGCTGTGGAGTGTGGGCTGGAGATGGTTTAGCAACAGGGGAATCTTGGATTTGTCTCCTGTACATTGTTTCCACTTGATGACCAGTCATGGTCCAGCGGTGTCAGGGCTGTGAGCAGTCCCAGGTTTTTATTATTCATTCCTTTCCAGCTTTCTGATGTCTCCTTGCTCTTTTAATATAGTTCTAATATCTTGTTTTCTTTTAACATGATAGAGATCATAAAATAATTAATCAGCCTTCTGAAAGGGTGAGGCAAGATTCTCTTCTCTCGTCCTGGGGACCCTCAAACACCACCACAATCACTGGCTTAAACTGCTCTGGGCAGCACCAAATAAAATCAAAACCTTTAAAAACAGAAAAACAAACAGAAAAAAATTGAAAATAACTTACAAAATTATTGTTTTTCATTTATTTTTAATTAAACTGCTATAAAATGCTGTAAAAGTTCCATAAAACCAAGTGCAATAAAATGCGACCACCACAAAACTGTTGTAAAAGCTGCCGTAAAGCAGCACGGTCGTAAAACTGCCGTAAAGCAACACTGTCGTAAAAGGCGCCGTAAAGCAGCACTGTCATAAAAGCTGCCGTAAAGCGCGACTGTCGTAAAAGCTGCCGTAAAGCAACACTGTCGTAAAAGGTGCCGTAAAGCGCGACTGTCGTAAAAGCTGCCGTAAAGCAGCACTGTCGTAAAAACTGCCGTAAAGCAGCACTGTCGTAAAAGGTGCCGTAAAGCAGCACTGTCGTAAAAGGTGCCGTAAAGCAGCACTGTCGTAAAAGGTGCCGTAAAGCAACACTGTCGTAAAAGGTGTCGTAAAGCGCGACTGTCGTAAAAGCTGCCGTAAAGCAGCACTGTCGTAAAAGGTGCCGTAAAGCAGCACTGTCGTAAAAGGTGCCGTAAAGC
The DNA here is from genome assembly GCA_009764595.1 of Geothlypis trichas. Taxonomy (NCBI): domain Eukaryota; kingdom Metazoa; phylum Chordata; class Aves; order Passeriformes; family Parulidae; genus Geothlypis; species Geothlypis trichas. Next base: position 6,093,251 of record CM019922.1, read on the forward strand.
GCGACTGTCGTAAAAGCTGCCGTAAAGCAGCACTGTCGTAAAAGCTGCCGTAAAGCGCGACTGTCGTAAAAGCTGCCGTAAAGCGCGACTGTCGTAAAACTGCCGTAAAGCGCGACTGTCGTAAAAGGTGCCGTAAAGCGCGACTGTCGTAAAAGGTGCCCTAAAGCAGCACTGTCGTAAAAACTGCCGTAAAGCGCGACTGTCGTAAAACTGCCGTAAAGCGCGACTGTCGTAAAAGGTGCCGTAAAGCGCGACTGTCGTAAAAGCTGCCGTAAAGCAGCACTGTCGTAAAACTGCCGTAAAGCGCGACTGTCGTGAAAGGTGCCGTAAAGCGCGACTGTCGTAAAGGTGCCATAAAGCGTTACTGTCGTACAAGCTGCCGTAAAGCGCGACTGTCGTAAAAGGTGCCGTAAAGCAACACTGCCGTAAAAGGTGCCGTAAAGCGCGACTGTCGTAAAAACTGCCGTAAAGCGCGACTGTCGTAAAACTGCCGTAAAGCGCGACTGTCGTAAAAGGTGCAATAAAGCTCGACTGTCGTAAAAGGTGCCGTAAAGCGCGACTGTCGTAAAAACTGCCGTAAAGCGCGTAAAAGCTGTTGTAAAGCGCGACTGTCGTAAAGCTGCTGTAAAGCGCGACTGTCGTAAAAGGTGCTGTAAAGCGTGACTGCGGTACAACTGCCGTAAAGCGCGACTGTCGTAAACGGCGCCGTAAAGCAGCACTGTCGTAAAAGGAGCCGTAAAGCGCGACTGTCGTAAAAGCTGCCGTAAAGCGCGACTGTCGTCAAACTGCCATAAAACTCGACTCTCATGCCTGAGCAGGAGCAGAGGAAAGCGAGCAAAACGGGAAGGACATGCTCGGGTTTCTTCTCACTGCTCTGGGCAGGGAAGCAGAGCAGACCTGGATTTGCAGCTTTTGGGAAGAACAGCAGGACGCTGGAGCCTCTCTGCCCTGTCACCTCAGAGCTGGGGTCACAGCTCACTCGTGGCCACGTGGAATGAGGACACAGCTCCAGGGCTTGGATCTGCTGCAGTAATGTCATGATGAATGATATCACAGCTGCCTTCCTCAAAACAGAGAGGCTTTTCCTCCCCTCCCCAGGGCTCTGTCTACAAGTTAAATTATTTTAGAAAACAAAAACAACCAGTCAGAAAAACAACCTAGGCGACCACAGTTACATTTGTTTTCCATTTATCTGTAATCTCAGCTCTTCTTTATTGTATTTGCAGGGTTCCCAGAAAAAGGAAGGAATGATGAATCTGACTCCATGTTCTCAGGAGGCTCATTTATTATTTTATGATATTATATTATGTAAAAGAATACTATACTAAACTAAAGAATACAGAAAGGATACTTACAGAAGCCTAAAAAGATAATAATGAAAACTCCTGACTCTGTCAAGAGGCCCAACACAGCTTGGCAGAGATTGGCCAATAAAGCAAAACAATTCACGTGAAACCAATGAAACAATCACCTGTGGGTAAACAATGTCCAAACACATTCCAAAGCAGCAAAACACAGGAGAAGCAAATGAGATAAAAATTGTTTTTCTCTGAGGCTTTGCAGCTTCCCAGGAGAAGAATCCTGGGCAAAGAGATTTGTCAGAAAATATGAATGTGAGAGATTCCCTGCTGTTATTAATGTCATTGATTTCCAGGATAAGTAAGAGACTCTTTTCCCAACAACATATTTTCTGTTTCAGGTGAATAATTTTGCAGAATTCTCTTTCCACGTCCCAGTTTGACTCTGGCAATGCACAGAACCCCCCTGACATTGCCAGGACCTGCCCAGCTTTCTTTCCCCATCGATCTTAAGCCTTAGAGATTCTTTTTACAGGATGTCAGGACTTGGAGGATTCTCACTCTAAAGCTCTGCATTGCCCCTTTTACTGCACATCCCTTAGGGGAATTATTTCAGATCTGGTCTGAGTGCTCCTGCTCTTCAGCAGAGATGTGGACTGCCTCTGGGGCTGTGTTATTTTTTTATACTAATAGCTATGTATACTTTATTTACAATAATTTCCCAATACCTATCACCTATGTTAGACAGTTTCTCTCTACTCTGAACTAATTTAGAAGTGCCACAATCACACAGAAGATGGAGGACAAGAAGGACAGGACATGCCCAGATTCCTTCATCTTGCTTCTTGAACCCCCTTTCTAAATCCCCAAAAATCTGCTTTTTCACCCTGTGACAAATTCACTATTATTCTACTCAAATTTTTGTGGCTTGTAAATCCTCACACACAGTTGGTAATTTTTTCCATGGGTTAAAATCAAAGGCACAGGTGGTTTTGACTCCATGCCAAGGTCTCTGAGCCCCCTGCCAGGGTCTGGAGTCCTCCAGCGCAGCCAGAGGAATGTCCTGGGTTCTGACAGAGCAGGGCTTGGAAAGGCTCCTGGAATTGCTGCCACCAGCTGGGAGACTAATTTAGTTTCTGTACTTTCCTCCTTTCTGCCCATCCTCCCTCTTTCTCTGTCCCAGCGAGGGAGGAAGGCAGCCAAGGCTCTGCTCCAGCCAGGCTGGGGCGTTCAGAGGAGGAGGAAACAGCAGGGAAAGCTTCAGGGGCTTCCCAGGCTGAGCTGAGGATGAGGAGCACTCAGAATCCCTGCCAGGGAGGGGCTGCAGTGATGTCCCCGATGTTCCAGATGGAGCAGCACAAGATTCAGTGGGTCAGAAGCCTCTTTTTGTCCTGTTTTTTGTCCCTTGGGATTGGTTCTCTTCATTTGCATGAAGGTTTAATGGGCTTGTTTGGCCCATTTCAGTTCTGTCCAGGCTGGCTCGTGTGGTGCACTTTACTGAGGTGTGTTTCCTATTTCCTTCCATATTTCCTATAACTGCCCATTTAATCCCCTTTTACAATATAATAACCAAACTAACAGTGCATGCTTAACAATCTCTCAACTATTTTAGAACAGTTTCTCACCCATTATTTAACACCAGCGCAGAGAACCCCTTCCCCACTCATCCCTGGTACTCCTGGTGGGAGCTGCTGTGCCACTGGAGGTGCCACCCTCTGGAACAAGACATCAGAGTGTAAAATCCCTCCTTTGGCAGCTCCTGCCTGCCTTATCTCCCTCCCTCAGCCAAATTCCAGCTCACAGCAACCCTGATGAGCTGCCAGGATTTTAATGAGCAGTTCCCACAGACACCTTCAGTGATGAAACTCCGAGCAGGTGCAGGGGGAGCTCGCAGGAAAAGGAGCTGTGTTTGCTCCTGGCTTGTTCAACAGCAGCAGGTACAGAAATCCTCCCTCTCGAGCATCACTCGAGCCGGGAAGTGGCTTTTGTTTGGCGAGGAAATTGTCGTGGAGAGCGGTTTGCTGCGGGATGTTTACACGGTGCTTCGGAGGGGATAATGGGTGTGCTGATAAGATAAGGGAGCAGCCGGGGATTTCAGCAGGGAGGGAACGCCCGGGTGGGAACTGCCGGGTTGTGGCTGTAGCTTTCTTTGATTTATTAAAAATATGGATATTGATCTAGTATTGATATCCAACTGTGATGGACAAAAACTCTCGAAAGGTTTAAAGTTAGAAAGTGTGTGTTTATTGTGGGATAGCTCCCAAATACACACTGCAATTTACAGGTGATTATGGAGTCCTTTTATCTATTCAAGTATTGAATACCCAAAGTACAAATACATATTCATGACTTTGGTACATCCCATTCCTAATATTGATATTGATCTGGTACCAATATCCAAAAACTCTGGAACAGTTTAAAGTTATAAACTGTGTGTTTATTATGGGATAGCTCCCAAATACACACCACAATTCACAGGTGATTACAGAGCCCTTTCATCTATAAAAGTATTGAATACTCAAAACTCAAATACATATTCATGACTTTGGTACATCCTATTTTCAGTATGGATATTGATCTATTACCAATATCCAAAAACTCTCTAACTAAAAGTTTAAAGTTACAAAGGGTTTGTTTATTGTGGGATAGCTCCCAAATACACACTGCAATTTACAGGTGATTACAGAGCCCTTTTATCTATACAAGTATTGAATACCCAAATACAAATGCATATTCATCACTTTGGTACATTCCATTCCCGGCTTCTCATGGTAATTAGTTCAAAAGTCATTAAGCATGGTAATTAGTTCAAAAGCCATTAAGCATGGTAATTAGTTTAAAAGCTATTAAGCATGCACAGTTTGTTCCTTGAAATGGGTCGGTGGTCCCTTTCATGGGGAGGGGTCCCAAAATGAGAAGTAAATGAAGTTTTCCTCATTCTGACCTTTCTGCCTTTTCAAGGCAAATGTGAAAAATGAACCCTTGGTAGAGCTCCCATTGCCCATCTTCAATTGGTTTCAGAACAGAGGAGGCCACAACTGTCTGATGTTCCTAAAAGCCATTTATCAGTTTCTATATTCTTCATTATAAACCCAGCTAACCCAACATTGTGTTGACAAGCAGTCAATTACTAGTTAACTACTAACACTTAACTTCATCAAGGCCTACCCATTGGTTTTAATTAACTCCAATAAAGCTTATCTCTAACTAAAACCTCAGCTCCTCTAAAATCTCTAAATCCCTTAAAGTTTATGTCTCATCTTCACAGAGAGCAGCAGGCACAAAGTTCCCAGGATTTCTCCTGGGGAAGGCAGTGAGAAAGCTCAGTGGAGTGCTACAGAAATTATTACAGAAAAATTGTTTCTGTCTTTCTCTGAGCTCTGTTTCTCTGAGTCCCTCTCTGTTGGAATTCAGGACATCCCTCTGGCTGTCCTGGAGTGCCAGAATCCCTGCCAGGGGGATCAGAGACCCTGGCACAGAGCCCAAGACCCCTGTGACTTTGATTATGACCCATGGAAAAAGTTACCAACCTTATATGAGGATCTGCAAGCCACGAAAGTCTAAGTAGAATAATAATTAGTTTGTCAGGGGGTGAAAAATGGATTTTTTGTAGTTTTAAGAAGAAGGGTTCAAAGAGCAAGATAGAAGAATCTGAGTGTGTCCAGCCTTTCTCCTTCTTCTTGGCCTCCATCTCCTGCTGTGATGGTGGCACTTTGGGATTGGTTTAGAGTAGAAGCTCAGTGTCTAACATGGGTGACGGGTATTGGGAAGGAATTGTAAATATTGTACACGTAGTTTTTAGTATAAAAAGATAACACTGCCCTAGGGGCAGGCAGAGTGCCTCTGTCCTGCTGAGCTGACCTCGGCTGGACAGGAGAAAGAATTTTATAGATAAGATAAAATAAACAACCTTGAGAACGAGAACTGAAGAGTTCTGACTCCTTCTTTGTCTGCTGGGCTGGGAAAAGAGACTTTGTGACACATCTGGGGGTCACTGTGAGCAGCAGAAGCCCTGAGATCTCTCCCTGGAGAGGGCCTGACCTGCCGGGTTCTGGAGGGATTTCCCAACACGCCCAGATTTTTTTAGGGCCCCTGACACCCGTGCATGGGCCAGGGAGGACACCTAGTGGCTGGTACCTGTGCGGGGTGCCAGCCCCACAGCACCTCCTGTGCTGGCACAGCTCTCCAGCCTCTCCCCTGGGCATCCTCTGCGTCCTCATCTCCTCTCTCCATGTCCTTTTCTGCTCTCCATCTCCCCTTTCTATCCTCATCTTCCTTCTCCGTGCCCTTCCTCCATCTCCATTTCCTCTTTCCATCCTCACCTCCCCTCTCCATCTCAATTTCTCCATCTCCCCCTTCATTCTCATCTCCCCTCTCTCCATCCTATCATCTCCATCTCCCCTTTCCATCCTCATCATCCCTCTCCATGTCCTTTCTCCATCTCTCCTCTCCATGCCTTCCTCCACCTCCATTTCATCCCTCCATCTCCATCTCATTTCTCCATCTCCGTTTCCTCCTCCATCTCCCCTCTCCCATTTCATCTTCATCTCCATCATTTCACCATTTCCACCTCCTCCTCCATCTCCCCTCTCCATCTCCATCTCCATCTCCATCTCCATCTCCCATCTCCATCATTTCACCATCTCCCCTCTCCATCTCCCCCTGCATTTCCATCTCCCCTCTCCTTCCTCAATTTCCATCTCCTCCTCCTTCTCCATCTCCCTTCTCCCATCTCCATTTCCATCATTTCACGATTTCCATCTCCCCTCTCCTTTCTCCATCTCCATTTCCCCTCTCAATCCTCATCTTTCATCTCCACCTCCCCTCTCCAGTGTGTCCCCAAAGTGTCCCCAACGTGTCCCCCTGCCCGGACACTGCCCCAGGGAGCCCTGGAGGGCAGGGCCAGGCCATTCCCTGCTGCAGGAGGGAGCTGCAGCTTCCTCTCCCAACCTCCTCCACCCCTTGGCTCCCCTCCCTGGGTGCCAGCCAGCCCCAGGACGCCACTCAGGGCTGAGCTGGGACTCGGTGGAGCCTCCAAGCCGAGTGCAATTAATGTAATGAAGGCTGGGCAGGAGGGCAGGCCGGGCTCCCTGCCTTGCCCAGGCTCCAGGTGTTCCCTGCCTGTACATGGACAGGGATGGGCAGGGATGGACAGACAGAGATGGACAGCAGAGATGGACAGGGATGGGCAGGGATGGACAGGGATGGGCAGCAGGGATGGACAGCAGGGATGGACAGACAGGGATGGACAGGGATGGACAGACAGGGATGGACAGCAGGGATGGACAGCAGGGATGGACAGAGATGGACAGGAAGGATGGGCAGACAGGAGTGGACAGCAGGGGTGGGCAGGGATGGACAGCAGGGATGGACAGAGGTGGACAGCAGGGTTGGACAGAGAGGGGTGGACAGACAGGGAGGGACAGAAAGGATGGACAGCAGGGATGGACAGACAGGGGTGGACAGCAGGGGTAGACAGGGATGGACAGAAAAGGATGGACAGACAGGGAAGGACAGACACGGGTGCAGCAGTGGTCACTGCTGTCCCACCCACAGCCTCACTGTCTGCCCTGACTGGGAGCCAGGTCCTGCTGGGGGCTGCTGGAGCTGGGGAACGTTCAGAGTTTGGTTTTGCTGGGTGGGAAGAGCTTTGTCTGCCAGCAGAGCAGGCAGGAGGGAGGCTAAGAAGCCTCAGGAAGGTGGAGGCTGCTGAGGGGACTTTGGGCTGCAGGAACTGCCCAGGATGGAGCCCCTGGGGCAGGCTGAGAGCTGAAGGCCCTGCTGTTCCACAGTGGGGCTGGAAGAGACACAAACAGGTGCTGAAGGAACCATGAGCTCAGTGCCACTGACGTCAGAGCCGTGCTCAGCTCCCTTCCAAGGCAAACATCAGACATTTTCCATCCAGCTTCCCTCAGATGCCAAATTTCCCTCCCATCCCTGCAAGCCAGGGCTGGTGTCCACACGCTCCTGCTGGGTTGCAGATCCCCTCCTGTCACTGCAGGACACGAAACAACACGAGCACACAGCTGCTCTCAGGGTGAGGAAAAGGGAAGTTTAATTTCTGACTCCAGCATTCATAGATTTCCAAAAGTGACAGCAGATTGGAGGGTGACAGTGCCACCTCTCCAATGACACTGGACAAACCAACAGCCCACCAAATTTCTCCTCCTCCTTAAAAAAGGGATACAAAACAATGAGTTATTTACACAACATGGAAACGCAGCTCTCTCAAGGTAATAAGAGAATTTTTAATTTCTGAGTCAAATATTATAGATTTACAGATTTCCAAAAGTGACAGTGGATTGGAGGGTGACAGTGCCACCTCTCCAATGACACTGGACAAACCAACATCCCATCAAATTTCTCTTCTTCCATAAAAGAATAAAAACAATGAGTTACCTCCAGAAAGTGTGTGAGGAAGTTCGTTACAAGAATGTAAACATCAGAAAAAAACATTTAGAAAAACTTAAAAAATCAGGGTGCAAAACAATAAGTTATTACCTAAAGTGTGTGAGGAAGTTCATTACAAGAATGTAAATATCAGAAGGCTCAGAAAACCTTAAAAAATCAGAGTGACACCTTCCCAAACCTCCACCACAGAGCAGGCAGGGCAGATGAGGGAGCTGGGAAGAGGAGCTGTGTCAAGGACTGCCTGATCCCATTTCCAGCTAAATTCCAGCCTCCAAACCCCTCTGTGTGCTGCTGCCTGGAGGAGAGCAGCCTCGCTGGGCTGGGCTGCTGATCCTGCTGCATTTCCCTGCAAAGGGGCAATGACACACTCAGAGCTTTCCCAGGGAGCTGCCACCACCCTGAAGCCAGAGGGTGGGATTGGGCTGCACGGGGATAATGCTGAGCCAGGACTGCAAGCCCAGACAAGGCAGCTCAGAGCTGCTGCTGCTGAGTAAGAGTGGTGGATGCAAAACCCTCCCTGAGGTCTGGTCCTGACCCTCACCTGCCTCAGCTCCTGTCACCTTATCCTCAATTTATTGCCATGAGTAAGGCAGCTTCAGGCCCTAAGTTCATCCTCTTATCTAGATTTCACACCTATTTATATATATATTTATATCTATATTTATATATATTTATATTTCTATTTATTATTTGCTTTTATTATTTACTTTTATTTTTACTTATTTTATTTTATTTTTACAGTCATTTTATCTTTATTGCTAATTATATTTATATTTATTGTTTATTATTTATATTTATTATTTATATTTATGTAATTTACTTTTTATTTATTTTATTTTATAGTTATTTTATTTTTATTGTTAATGACATTTCTATTTCTATCTCTATTTCTATTACTATTTCTATTTCTATTTCTATTTCTATTTCTATTTCTATTTCTATTTCTATTTATATTTCTATTCTATTTCTATTTCTATTTATCTCTGATTTTTTCAATCTTTTCCCCAGTGTTTTCCCTCTTCCTGCTCTGTCCCCTCTCGCCCCATCTCGTATTTCTCTTTCTGCCCTATTTTTTCCTTCTGTATTTACAGTGGGAAGGGAGAGGAGAATAAATCAAGAGCCACACGTGCAGGCTCACACACGGGCTGGATATTTGTCTTGCTCAGTCACAGGGTGAATCAGGGTCCCTGTTCCAACACGTTTTCCCATTTGCCTTCCCAGGGGCTCTGCAGAGCCAGAATTCCTCTGCACAGCCACACACCAGGCTCAGCTCACTCTCCTTTGCTGCTCAGGGTTTTCCCCTCCTTTTCCTGATTTCCAGGCACCCAAAGCCCACCCAAAGCCCACCCAAAGCCTCCCCAGGTGCTGAGCTGGCTCCAAAGCAGGGCCAAAGCCACTGCTGGGGGTTTCTGTGCAGGATTTTCTCTGCTGGGATTGCTCAGCCCTGCAGGGTTTTCCCCTCCTTTTTCTGATTTCCAGGCACCCAAAGTACACCCAAAGCCTTCCTGGGTATCAGGAAAAAGCTTTTTACAGCAAGGGTGATAAAGTTCTGGAATGTTCTGCCCGGGGAGGTGGTGGAGTCCCCATCCCTGGGTGTGTTTAACAAAGCCTGGATGAGGCACTGGGTGCCAGGGGTGAGTTGAGGTGTTGGGGCTGGGTTGGACTCGATGATCTTGAAGGTCTCTTCCAACCTGGTCATTCTGTGACTCTGTGAAGGTTCTCCCTTCCCTTCATGGTTCCCTTTGTGCCTCTGCTGCTTCCCAAGTCCCTGAAGCCCAACCCAGCTCCCTGGTGAGGTCAGGGAGTGCGGCCAGGGGAGAAAGCAGCAGGGCAAACTGCAGCAGGGCAAACTGCAGCAGGGGAAACAGCAGCAGAAAGGGCAGCAGGGCAAACAGCAGCAGGGCAAACTGCAGCAGGGCAAACTGCAGCAGGGCAAACAGCAGCAGGGCAAACAGCAGCAGAAAGGGCAGCAGGGCAAACAGCAGCAGGGCAAACTGCAGCAGGGCAAACTGCAGCAGGGCAAACAGCAGCAGGGCAAACAGCAGCAGAAAGGGCAGCAGGGCAAACAGCAGCAGGGCAAACAGCAGCAGGGCAAACAGCAGCAGAAAGGGCAGCAGGGCAAACAGCAGCAGGGCAAACAGCAGCAGGGCAAACTGCAGCAGAAAGGGCAGCAGGGCAAACAGCAGCAGGGCAAACAGCAGCAGGGCAAACTGCAGCAGGGCAAACTGCAGCAGAAAGGGCAGCAGGGCAAACAGCAGCAGGGCAAACAGCAGCAGGGCAAACAGCAGCAGAAAGGGCAGCAGGGCAAACAGCAGCAGGGCAAACAGCAGCAGGGCAAACTGCAGCAGAGCAAGGCCTGGCAAGGAGGGGGAAAAGGGCAGCCAGGGGTGAGCAGAGCCTCCTGTGAAATCCTGTGAAATCCTCTGGCTTTGGCAATCCCAAGCCAAGCATCCCTGCAGGCCCTGCTCCAGCCAGAGAGCTGTGCAGGCAGCACTCCCTGCCCTGGGGACAGAAACTGAGCCTGTGTCCCTTCTGAGCCACCCAGGGTCACCTGGCACAGGGGCAGGAACACAGACAGGTGAGGATGAGGAAGGGGCAGTGCTTCCTCCCCTCCCTGTGCTCCACAGTTTGAGTGGGACAACTTGGAATGAAATCCCTGATAGCAGCTACACCTCAGGAGTAACCAAAGCTTTTTGTGGAAATAAAACCTCTTTTTGAGCAGCCAGATCTCAATCAGTCAGTTCTGCCAGCTGCAGGATGAATAAAGCACAAATCAACAATTAAAAGAGCAGAATGTTTTGTAAGAATGTTTTGTAAGGCTTCTACAGCCCCCCAAAAGCAGGAGATTCTATAAATGATCAATTTCACATAAATAATCTCCCTCTCTTGCAGCCTGCTTTGTTCCCAAAGACCCCAGAGCACTTCAGGCAGGCTGGAGCAGGGCAGAGTCTCCATCTCCCAGGTTGGAGTGGCAGAACTTGGAATGAAATCCATGAAATCCATGAAATCCCAGCTCCAGGGTCAGAGCCTGGAAACTGCCACTGACCACAGGCCCAAGAAGCCAAAGCAGATGGCAGGAAACCTCCAGTGCTCCTTTTCCAGCCCTGATTAGGAATGTCCCAGCTGAGCCCAGCTTTGGAGCTGGTTTTAGTGCTGAGCAGACACCTGAGATGAGCTGGGGATGTTGGATGTTGGCAGAGTTGTGGATTTTGGGGTCAGCTCTGGGGTTTTACAGTGTCTTCACTACTCAGAGCACATCTGCTGTCCCCAGATGTTCCTTCACCTCTTGGAAAAGCCTCCAGTGGGATCTGGCAGCTGAGAAGGCTCTGAGGGCTGAGCTTTGGGCTGGTTTTGGGGTTTTAGTGCTGAGCACACACCTGAGATGAGCTGGGGACGTTGGATGTTGGCAAAGTTGTGGATTTTGGGCCCAGCTCTGGGGTTTTACAGTGCCTTCCCTGCTCAGAGCACATCTGGTGTCCCCAAATGTTCTTCAACTCTTGGAAAAGCCTCCAGTGGGATCTGAGAGCTGAGAAGGCTCTGAGGGCTGAGCTTTGGGCTGGTTTTGGGGTTTTAGTGCTGAGCAGACACCAGAGAGGAGCAGCCTGCTCCACCCAGCCTCCCCCTCTGCACCAGGCCAAGCTCCAGTGAGAACCAGGTGGGAAAGAAAACAAAAACTGCAAACCCAGTGACACAGAAACCAAATTAATCATCAAAGTGTGGGGGGGATCCCTGCTGGCCTCAGCAGGCAGCAAGCAGAAGCCTTGAAATGCAGCTTGAATTAATTAATTCTAAACAATGCAAGCGCGGTGCAACAAGCCCTGGGAGCACGTGGAAGGCATGCAGGATCCCTGCACAGTTATGCAACTAAAAAAAAATATTGTAAAGTTCTAAAAAAAAAAAAAATCTCTGTTCTCAAAACCCCTCATCCCTAAAAAATAAATTAAAAAACCCCAAGCAATAAATTTTAAAAAATAATAAATTAAAAAACAAAATTAAAAAACAGCCCTAAAAATAAATAAATAAAAAACCTAAACAAAAAAGGTGAAATTTTAAAAAAAACCTATTGTCCCAAAAATAAAAACCCAATAATTTTTAAAAACTGAACAAAACATCCTTAAAAAGAAAACCTAAAAACAGCTCTAATCCATGCACAATAATAAAAGTACTATACATAAAAAAAAAATCAGAATAACAAATGTTCTCCAAGCGGTGCCACGTGTGACATAAAACCACAAAAAGTTTCAACTATATTTCCTAAAAAAGAATACCAAATATAAATAAATATTTAAAAAATATTAAAAAAATACAAACCATCCATAATATAAAAAGACCTCCTCTCTCCTTAATAAACTAAATATTAATTATCTAAAAGATAATAACTTAATTGAAAATCCCAAGTTTTATCTCACTATGCAATATTAAACATTTAAAAAATAGATATATCTAAAAATATAAAATATATATATAAATATAAATATATATAAAAATATAAAATATATTAAATATAGAAATATATATTAAAATATATAAAAAATAACATTTTTATATTTTAAAATATTAAAAATATAAAAATATATCTATATAAAAGGTGGGAAGAAGAAGAATGTTTTAGAGAAATTTCATGCTAAATTATGTGTGTATTCCTTTTTCTGCATGCAGGATCCCTGCACAGTTTTGCCACACGTTGATGGCTGCAGAATCCTGGGTTTTGGGGTTTCAGGCTGCTCCAAAACCTGACCTCTGCCCCTGGAGTGCTCCTCTAATTCTCAGATTAAGATTTTTAATGAGTAAGATCTAAATTTCTAATGAGTAAAACCTAGATTTTTAATGAGTAAAATCTAGATTTTTAATGAGTAACATCTAGATTTTTAATGAGTAAAACCTAGATTTTTAATGAGTAACATCTAGATTTTTAATGAGTAAGATCTAGATTTTTAATGAGTAAAAGCTAGATTTTTAATGAGTAACATCTAGATTTTTAATGAGTAATATCTAGATTTTTAATGAGTAAAACCTAGATTTTTAATGAGTAAAACCTAGATTTTTAATGAGTAAAATCTAGATTTTTAATGAGTAAAACCTAGATTTTTTATGAGTAACATCTAGATTTTTAATGAGTAATATCTAGATTTTTAATTAGTAACATCTAGATTTTTAATGAGTAAGATCTAGATTTTTAATGAGTAAAACCTAGATTTTTTATGAGTAACATCTAGATTTTTTATGAGTGACATCTAGATTTTTAATGAGTAATATCTAGATTTTTAATGAGTAAGATCTAGATTTTTAATGAGTAATATCTAGATTTTTAATGAGTAACATCTAGATTTTTAATGAGTAAAACCTAGATTTTTAATGAGTAAGATCTAGATTTTTAATGAGTAATATCTAGATTTTTAATGAGTAAAATCTAGATTTTTAATGAGTAAGATCTAGATTTTTAAGGAATAAATCCACCCTTTTTGATCTGGCATTGCCCTTTAACTCAGACTCCCATCTGTCCTCTGCTTTACTGCTGAGCTGTGTTTTTTCCCTTTTCCAGCCTCAGCAGAAGGCCTGGGCAGGGGTTGTCCCCCAGGCTGCACAAATCCTCTGTGCTGTCACACCCTGGCCCTGCTGGGCCTCACCCAGTATCGCTCTTACCCAACAGGGCACTCGTGTCCTGCTGCCACTTCTGCCAATAATTAACGTTCCCCGTGGTCCTGCTCATAGCCTGCAGGCCTGGTTTGAGCCCTGCCACGGTGTTTGGCCTCTGTGGTACCCTGGAGGAGCTCCTTGGATGCTCACAGCACCCTAAAAGTCCAAATTTTGGTGTAGGAAGCCAAATCCTGAGCAGGACTTGATCAGAACGGAACGAAATTTATCCTCCAGATTACTGAATCCTGTGGGTTCAAATTTCCTTCCCTTCATCCCCCAATACAGCTGGTGGGCAAATCATCACAAACATCTGAGCTTCACTTTTTGAGTCTGTCTCATCTAAACTGAGTCCATCTTATCTAAATGGAGTCCCTCTCCTCTAAGTTGAGTCCATTTCAGATAAATTGAGTCCATCTCTTCTAAATTGAATCCATCTTGTATAAGTTGAGTCTATCTCACCTAAGTTGAGTCCATCTCCTCTAAATAAAGTACATTTCATTTGAGTCCATCTTCATCTGAGTCTACCTCATTGAGTCCATTTCAGATGAATTGAGTCCATCTCATCTAAATTGAGTCCATCTTGTCTAAGTTGAGTCTATCTCACCTAAGTTGAGTCCATCTCATCTGAGTCCATCTCATCTGAGTCCATCTCCTCTAAATTGAGTCAATCTCATCTAAGTTGAGCTCATTTCCTCTAAGTTGAGTCTATCTCACCTGAGTTGAGTCCATCTCATCTGAATCCATCTCATCTGAGTCCATCTCCCCTAAATTGAGTCAATCTCATCTAAGTTGAGTCCATTTCCTCTAAGTTGAGTCCATCTCACACAAACTCTGCATGAAGGCTCCAGGCACACCTCCCTGTGGCTTTCCAGTGTTAAGGGGGTTTATTAAAAGCACAGAGAGGGACTTTTTAGATGGGTAGATAACAACAGGACAGTGGTTTGACACTAAATACAGGAGGGCAGGGCTGGAACAGATGTTTGGAAGAAATTCTTCACTCAGAGCGTGGTGAGCCACTCAGATATGGCTGCCCCATCCCTGGAAGTGTCCAAGGCCAGGCTGGAGCAGCCTGGGATAGTGGAAGGTGTCCTGAACATGGCAGGGCTGGAATGAGATGGGGTTTAAGGTCCTTTCCACCTCAAAACACAAAATCACATCCCAGAGTGTGTGCACAACTGCTCCCTGTGCCAGGAGAGCTGGATGTGATCAGCAGGGAGCCCTGGACTCGTTCTGCCAGCTCTGCTGTCACCCTGGCAGCTCTGTCCTGCCCTGCCATTGCCCAACGCTCCCCAGCTGGGAGCTGGGCTCATCTCTGAGCTCCCCAGCTGCAGGAACACCCCGGCTGCTCCTCGGCGTCGCATTTTCTGGGCTGGGATTTATTCCGTGTGAAGGTGGAAGAAATGAGAAAGGGCTGGAAATATGCAGGATGTGCAAGGCTGTGTGGATTAGTGGGCAGAGCACGGAGCAGTAATTACCAGGCAGGTTCTCTGCTGCTGCTTGGCTCAGAGTTGTTGTGAGAAGCAGGGCCAGTGAATCATGGGCTGGTTGAGCTAATTCTCCCTGACTCCCCATGACTTCATCACTCGCTGCTGTTTGAAAACCTGCTCTGGAGCCTGTCTAAAGGAGTGCCCCGGGGTTGGTTTAACTGTTTCTGTTCTATTTAGTTTGAAGTGGACCCAGTTTCTTTCACTTTTTCGTCCTGGGGAGATTGGTTTTCTGTCACTACAGGACACGAAGCTACACGATGGGAACTCGCTGCTCCTTTCAAGGTAAAAAAAGAACTTTTGATTTCTGACTCCAACATTTATAGACTTCCAAAAGTGACAGTGGAATGGAGGGTGAAAGTGCCACCTCTCCAGTGACACTGGACAAACCAACAGCCCATCAAATTTCTCCTCCTCCAGAAAAGAATGCAAAACAATAAGTTATTTACATAAAGTGTGTGACAAAGTTGGTTACAAGAATGTAAACATCAGAAGGCTTAGAAAACCTTAAAAAATCAGGGCGGCAGGTTTTCCAACACCAGCCATGTGCAGCGATGTTGCAGAGTGGCAATTTAATAAAACACCAAAATTTTCTGGTACAGTGACAAGAAAATGAAATTCTAAACAACCAACAGTAGCATCATGAGGTATTCATAAAAAAGAGCAAGGATTTAGGGGGGTCACAGCCATGAAAAATAAGTGAATGCAAAAGATAAAAAATAAGAGAAAGCCAAAAGGCTGCACAGCGATTTCAGGGGGAAAAAAACTTTCATTTTGCTGAAAAATTTGCCAGCTCCCCAGTGCATGCCTCAGTTTCCCTAATTGCTACGTGGGGTTACCAGCCCAGACCTATTTTGCAAAGGTGTTGTCAGGTTTAATTTGCGAACCTTTGAAAAGCTCTGCCGAGTCCTGGAGATGAAAGGGCCTGCAGATGCCACCCGTGGGTGTGTGCTCTGAGTCACAGGCACAGCCAGGGCCCTGGGTGCTGGGACAGGGGACACTTGTCCTGAGCAAAAATCCCAAGGGATGCTCCTGCAAAAAATGAACTCATGCTGGAGGCAGCAGGAGCCACCTCTGGGAGGGGCAGAGATAAGGAGATGGCCAGGCTGGGCTGTGTTTTGGCTCCTAAATTGCCTGGAAAATGTGTGTGCACAAATTGGCACCTGGAATGTGAGGTCCCCAACACAAGGAGGACGTGGAAGTGTTGGAGCAGGCCCAGAGTGAAGAATTTCTTCCAAACATCTGTTCCAGCCCTGCCCTCCTGTATTTAGTGTCAAACCACTGTCCTGTTGTTTTTTACCCATCTAAAAATGCCTCTCTGCACTTTTTATAAACCCCCTTGACACAGGGAGGTGTCCCTGGGGCCTTCATGCAGAGTTTGTGTGAGATTGATAAAAGGGCTGGAGACAGGCTGAGAGGTGGGAATGGTGAGGCTGGAGAAGAGAAGGTTGTGTGGAGACCTGGAATATGAAGTCCCCAACACAAGGAGGACGTGGAAGTGTTGGAGCAGGCCCAGAGTGAAGAATTTCTTCCAAACATCTGTTCCAGCCCTGCCCTCCTTTATTTTATAATATATATATTTTATATATATATATATATATATATATATATATATATATATATATATCTCCTCCTTTTATTATATAACCACTGTCCTGTTGTTATCTACCCATCTAAAAAGTCCCTCTCTGCACTTTTTAAAAACCCCCTTAACTTAAGAGAAGGTTTTGTGGAGACCTCAGAGCACCTGGAATATGAGGTCCCCAACTCAAAGAGGATATGGAAGTGTTGGAGCAGGTCCAGAAGAGGTCACGAGGTTGATAAAAGGGCTGGAGAGGTGGGAATGCTCAGGCTGGAGAAGAGGAGGTTGTGTGGAGACCTCAGGATCTGCAGGGGAAGCAGGAGAGGGACTCTGGATCAGGAACTGGAAGAGGGGAAATGAATTCAAACTGCAGGAGGGGAAATTTGGGTTGGATGTTGGAAGGAATTGTTCCCTGGGAGGTGGGCAGGCCCTGGCAGAGGTGCCCAGAGCAGCTGTGGCTGCCCCTGGATGTTCCCAAGGCCAAGCTGGAGCACCTGGGACAGTGGAAATTGTCCCTGCCCCTGGCACTGGATGGGCTTCAAGGTCCCTTCCACCCATCCCACGATTCTGGGATTTATTTCCATTTACATCAGTAAAACCAAGATCTAAAAACTCAATCCTTAACCTTTTAACTGCCTTACCCACCCCAAAATCTCATCAAAGCATCAGGAAAACAAACCAAGGCCACCTTTGTGCAAGCCAGACCTCTTCCTTGGGATGTTTTTTGCTCCTCAAGGATTAACCTTGGCTGGAGCAGCTCTGCTGAGTCTCCTCAGTACACGTGAGAACAGGAGCCTCCACCCTGCAGTATTTTTAATTACTTGGAGACTTACAGGACTGTTGATGTTCTAAAGAACAGCTCAGCCCAGCAAGCCAGGGGGAAAGAAATGCATTGATGTCAGTCAAATTCTTCCTTTATGAAATCGGGTCTTAAAAAATGGCATTGCCCTTTCCTGGGCTGGGGAATGAATTCTGACTCATGAAAGGCTGTGGGTCTATTAATAAAAAATTATTAATGAACGAAATGTCCTTTCCCAACGACTACTACCCAAAAAAATGCAGAATGCCGAGGCATTTTTCATAAAGAGAGAGTTGTGAATAAATGTCTTTGAGCATGTCTATGAGCCAGGGGCCCAGAAAAGGAATTTCACTTTCTTTTTCTCTCATTTTGCACAGACAAGACCTTGAAAAATTACATTTGTAAGACAAGTTCTTTCCTTCTCCTATCAGATCCAGAATTTATGCTGTTCCTGATTTGCCTCTGTTTCCTCCACACCTCCAAAAAAACCTGGAAAATGCAGAGCTGGATTTTTACTCAAATCCCTTCCATCAAGGGGTTCCTGATGGATGTTTAAGGAGATTTTTTTACAGGTAAAAATCACCTCCAGCAGTGCCACTGGGGCGTTCTGAGAAAACTCAATTAAGCACAAATCTCTGGCGTGGTTAATTTGCACCCTGGGCATTCATCTCAGAGAAATCTCACTGAAATTCCGAATATAATCTGAAGGGATGTGAAAGGAAGATCAGCCTCATCCTTTAGAAGTCGCTGGAATCCACCAGTGCTCATAAAGAGATTTTTTTCTCTTGAAATCATCTGTGATTCCAACAAGAGAATATTTCACAGGAATTTAGCTGCTCAAGACAGATAATTTTTAAATTTTTTTTCAGCAATTTTCTCTGGCAAGAGAGATTTTGACCATCTAAGCTGCACAATGGTTCCTCTTCCAGGTGTGTCCAGTTCTGAGGACATTTATGGGAAGAGCTACATGGGATACACCTATCTCAGAGCACACAGTGGAGGTTTTATTTCACCACTCATCTTCTGGAGGTTGCCTGGCCTGTGGGAAAAGCAGGCCCAGCCAATTTTTACCTGTTCTGAACTGTGGCTGGGTTATTTCCAGGTCTAGATGGACAGACCTTGCACAAACCCAAAATAAAACCAAAATAAAGATAATAGGGCCATTTAAACCCAGTATTAACCATGAATTTCTCCTCCCTCCTGAACGCAGCAAGCCCCGGGGGGAGCCTGCTTGAAGAATGCTTTATTCTAGGCGTTCATTTTAATTACAACCCTAATTATTTTGGTGCACGGCTATGACCCAGTTAACAAACCCACCTTGGGCATCTCGTGGTCTCCCCGACCCTGCCCATTTCTGCAAGGAGGGAACCAAATTATTTTTGAAACAAGTGGTGGAACTGGTTGCTACATCTTAATGAAAATGAATTTTTTTTTTCTTTTCTTTTCTTTTCTCTTCTTTTTTTTTTTTTTTTTTCTGAAGGAGACATTTCTATGTATATAAACAGCCCTTCCTCCCCAACCTGGTTAGACAAGAATGTTCCTGGGTGTGGACTGCCTTGTATAATTAACTGCACAGCTGGAGCTCTTCTGATCCCTCCACGTCTGCTCCTTCCTTTCCTCCTTCCTTTCTTTCCCCCTTGCATCCACCTGGGCGCGATCCGGGCGCGCTGCTCCTCCTCGGGAGCTCGGGCTGCGTCACTGGGGCAGGAAGGTTCCCTGAATTCTGCATTCCAGAGCCATTCCTGGCTGGGAGCAGCACCGGGCAGAGCCTGCCTGCCTTGGAGGGGGCTGAGAGCCGGGAGCTGGAGCAGAGAGCGAGCAGAGGAACCCCTAAAAACCCCTGTGTAGGCCATGGAAACGGGGAGTGCAGCCAGGACGAACGGCACCGCCAGCAAGCCCGAGGACGTGAAGAGCCCAAGTACCCCAAAAAAAGAAGAGGAGGCCAAGAAGGCCACGAGCCCTGGCGGAGGCGAGAAAGAAGCTATAAAAGGCACGGGCGGTGCTGCGTTGGAGACGGGGCAGATCAAGAGCTCCCTCTTCTCTGGGAGTGACTGGAAGAGGCCCATCATTCAGTTTGTGGAGTCATCCGACGAGAAGAGGTCAACCTACTTCAGCATGGACTCGGCCGACTCCAAGAAGATGCAGTTCAACAGCGGCCAGATCGGGGACATGAGGAGACCAGGCCTCAACTTCCCGGAGAAGGGCGACCTCAGGAAGTCCCTGTTCTCCTTGGATTCCAAAAAGAGCTTCCTGCCCGCCGACGGGGAAGGGAGGAAATCCTTGTTCTCCACGGGGGACCTGAAGAAATCCTCCCTGCCCCTGGTGGAGACGGGGGACCTGAGGAGACCCTTCAACAAGGCCGAGCGCGCGGCGGGCTCGCGGCCCCGCGTGAAGCTGGAGGACGTTCTCTGCGACTCCTGCATCGACAACAAGCAGAAGGCTGTCAAGTCCTGCCTGGTGTGCCAGGCCTCCTTCTGCGAGCTGCACCTCAAGCCCCACCTGGAGGGAGCGGCGTTCCGGGACCACCAGCTGCTGGACCCCATCAGGGACTTCGAAGCCAGAAAGTGCCCCGTGCATGGCAAGACCATGGAGCTGTTCTGCCAGACAGACCAGATGTGCATCTGCTACCTCTGCATGTTCCAGGAGCACAAGAACCACAGCACGGTGACAGTGGAGATCGAGAAGGCAGGCAAAGAGGTAATTTTATTCTCCTTTCATTCCTCCTTTCAGTCCTGATGTTCCCAGCAGCCTGCAGATGTCACAGCACAGCCTTTGCTCCCCTGCTCCCAGGTCATTTTTGGGGTGGAATCCTGGATGCAGTGGTGCTGGTGGGAAGTGTTTAGTTGATACTGATATTTCCTGGCTGCTGGTGGGAAGGTTTTAGAGGAGAACTGATATTTCCTGGCTGCTGTTTCCATGGGATTGTTGTTGTCCTGATCCTGGCTGCAGCAGCACAGCGCTGGGGTTGGGCTGCAGGCTGCATTTAGGGATGGAGAACCTGGCTGCCAGCACACCTGACTTCCAGCAGAGGATGAACCAAAGCCCTAAATGCCAAGTTTTTAAAAATATTCTTGAGTTTTGGCAGTGGTTGTGTGGTGTTGCCCACAGAAAGTCAGGGTCAGCACCTCCAGAATACAAATTGTCAAATCAGTGGCTGCTAAAGTTACTCATGGGTACTAATAACTATTGAAAATTGCTATCTCAGCTCATTAGAATGAGATTAGGTTTTGTTGTTTTTTTTTTTTTTTTTCTTTTCTGTTGAGCCACACCTATGGAAAAAATCTTTTGAAGTTTAGATGGAAAAAAACAAAAAACAAACCCTGGTGCAAGCACAAAACCTGATCATTTCCCCTGAAGTGTTACTACAACAGGTTCAGAGGATAGAAATCCAGGGAGATTTCACTTTTGTTTGCTCAAAGCTTCCTGTTGTTTGTTTTCTGGGTGGATGAGGAGGATTTCACTTGTTCTAGCAAAAAAATCAGGGTCTCACCACGCTTGTTGCTGCACATCCCCGTGGTAAAAGGAAGAAACTTTCTAAGCAGAAATGACAGGAGAGATGCCAATAAAGAGAGCTGTAAAATATTAATTATATAAAACAAGGTGCCTGGAGTCACACAGTCAGAAGCAGGAAGGGCACTAAGATCTCCTAAACCCCAAACCAGTGCTGTGATGTGGTGACCAGGCAGACACAGGTAAATCCTTGAGTTCCCTTCGTGGGAAGAACAATTTTACTCTTCCCAAGGAGCTGGGAAGATTCACCTCATCAGGCTGAAAGAGCATCTTGTGTAGAGCTTATCTCTGGCTCCTCTTTTCTTGCCATGTCAAATCCAGCTGGCAGCCCTGCTGAAACCAGACAAAGCCTTTTCCACGTCTCAGACAGCCTTTCCCAAATTCCTGCAGGGCCTGCCAGCCTGCTGTTTGTTCCATAATTGCCTGTCCTCGTGGTTTTGATGTCAGCCCTGACATGAAGCTGTGCCTGGTGTCTGCCAAGGTGTCCAATTCCTGCCTGGAACGAGGTGAGCAGCTGCTTCCTGAGGAAGCAAAGCTGCTCAGATCCTTCCTCCTGTGATGGAGACACCTCCAGCACCTTGATTTTAAAGGCACAGCCATGGATGAGCAGAGAGTGGGATTTAAATGCTGTTTGATTCCTGTCTCTGAGTCCTTGTGCCACCTTTAGCTCTGCTGCTACTCAGCCTAGAGGATTTAGGATTTACCAACGTGAATCATGGCCTTGTGTGAGTTTCTCCTGACAGAGTTTGATCGTGTTGTAACTCGAGCAAGCATTCACTCAGACAAAAACAATTAGCAGCAAAGCTGTTGCCTACAAATGTTTGTTCCCACCCCTGATTTATTCACCAGAGGTGGAGCCTCAGCAGGAGCCACAAAGAGCAATGAATATTTCCAAGCCCCTGGTGTGTAACACCTCTCCTTATCACATCAGCCCAGCTGGAATTTGTGACCACAAATTGGGAGGGTGGCTGGAGATGCTGCCCTTTTGGGAGGGATAAATCACAACCTCACACCAGGTCACCCTATCCCTGCCCTGTTCTCCCAGCTTGGGATCCCAGCAGCTCCAGAGGAGCTTTAAAACCTCAAAAATCCATCCTGCCACTGGAATAAAGCTGTGTCCTGGCAGAACTTTTCACTTTAAAACCCCCAGATCCATCCTGCCACTGGAATAAAGCTGTGTCCTGACAGCTTTTCAGTTTTAAACCTTGTGCCACTGGAATGGTGACCAGAACACTGCTGCCCTTTTGGGAGGGATAAATCACAACCTCACACCAGGTCACCCTATCCCTGCCCTGTTCTCCCAGTTTGGCATCCCAGCAGCTCCAGAGGAGCTTTAAAACCTCAAAAATCCATCCATCCAACCTCAAAAAGCCACTGGAATAAAGCTGTGTCCTCACAGAGCTTTTCACTTTAAAACCCCCAGATCCATCCTGCCACTGGAATGAAGCTGTGTCCTCACAGAGCTTTTCACTTTAAAACTTCCAAATCTTGTGACCAGCACAAAGCTGTGTCCTGACAGAGCCTGTCACACCTTGTGGATGTCCAGGATTTATCTGCAAGGATTTCCTCACCCCTGGCTGCTGTGTGGCTCCAGAACTGGGGAGGGTTCCAGAGCTGGGGTTTGTTTGGCTGCACTGCCAACCTGGGAGCTCAGGGATTTGGTGGCACAGAAGTGTCACAGAATAAGCTTGGTTTAGGTGCATCTGCCCTTCAGGATTAATGCAGATTTCAGCCTGGCTTTGCTGTAGGGAGCAGAGGGGCTGTGCTTTGGAGCTGGGAAAGGAATTAGGAAACGCTGCTTGTCTCACAGAGCAGACAGAGCAGAGGAATGCAAACAAGCCAGAACAGACACCTATAGTTAGGGCAGTGCTCAGGCTGATATCTCTGTCCCAGACAGAGAACACAGCAGCATCTTCCACTTCTCAGGAGCCTGGGGTGAGAGTCACTCACCCCCTGTTCCTGCTGAGCAGACACAAGTGAGAGAAAGGCACAGGGACTCAGACACAGACATTTGTCCTGACTTCCCACCCAGTGCTATTTGCCTATTTTACCCGGCAAACCTTTAATGCTCTCCCCAGATCCACTTTGCATTCATTTCCTGCTGCAGGTTTAAAGGAAAAGTAACAGTTTGCACCAGAACCAGCACAAAAAACCAGCCAGGAAAAAAAAAATCTGTGAGGCTGGGGAACAACAACTCACACCTGAAAAGTGAGAATTCTCCACAGCAGCTTGAACAGGCCAATAAAACTCTGATTTATCAGCAGAGCCCCCCCTTGGAGCCAGCATCCTTCATTCTGAAAGGGGATCCTTCATCCCAAACCTGTTTTACAGGGCTGCTCTCCAAAGGAGACAACTTCACCTCTGCCTGCCAGTCCCAGAGCTGGAAATAACCTGGCATTGCCTTCCAGCAGCAGCCCTGGTGCTCAGCACGCCAGGTCAGCTCTGCTGCAAAACCACTTTGATCTGGTTGTTTTTTTGCTCTGATTCTTTATCTTTTAAAGCAAAGTTCACTGTGGGTACAGGAAGGGAAGCTGGGTGTTCCTCCTTCCCACAGAGCTGCTTTGAAAAGGGGTTTTTTTACAAAGGCTTTGAAGAAAACCATCCACAGAGATGGATCCAGAGGGGTTCCCATCTCTGCATCACTGTCACTGAGCAGAGAGCAAACAAAATTAAACTTTGGAAGGGTTTGGGGGCCTTTCTCAGTGCTGCAGCCTGGCTGTGAGGTTTTACCTACACCAGCTCTGTGGACACAGCTCAAAACAGATGTTCTGTCCCCAGAGCTTCCTGCAGGAAGGACAATCTTCCCAGCTGGAAATCAGAGTAAATTTGTCTGTTTGCCTGAATTCTGCATTAATCCTTACACTGAGGACAGAATCCAGGCAAAATCCACTTGTTTTGAAAGCAAGGAATTCCACTCTTGGAGAGAATTCCTTGCTTTCAAACAAGTGAAATTTTAACAAATTCCACTTGTTTACAAGCAAGGAATTCTCTGCAAGCTGTGCAGACTCAGCTTTTCCAGTGGCATTTTAGGGGATGCTGGCAGAGTTTTCAGGGGTTTCAGCCCTCTCTGCTTAACAGAAAATGAGATGGGAAAATGGAGTTGTGCACCCAGAGATGGATCCAGAGGAGTTCCCATCCCTGCATCAGTTGCACTGAGCAGAGAGCAAACAAAATTAAACTTTGGAAGGGTTGGGAGCCTTCAGTGTGGCTGTGAGGTTTTACCTGCACCAGCTGTGGCTTCTCTGTGGACACAGCTCAAAACAGATGTTCTGTCCCCAGTTTCCTGCAGGAAGGACACTTTTCAAAGCTGGAAATCAGAGTAAATTTGTCTGTTTGCCTGAATTCTGCATTCATCCTCCACACTGAGGACAGAATCCAGGCAAAATCCACTCGTTTGCAAGCAAGGAATTCTCTCCAAGGACTCAGCTTTTCCAGTGGCATTTTATGGGATGCTGGCAGAGTTTTCAGGGGTTTCAGCCCTCTCTGCTTAACAGAAACTGAGATGGGAAAATGGAGTTGTGCACCCAGCAGGAATCATCCCCCAAACGTCCCCCTGACTTTCCTGGCCCTGCACTGGGATAATGAGCTGGAGCAGCACTTGTGCAGCTTTCCCGTGGTTAATTAGCAGAGCTGGGGACACAGGGCTGTTCCCAGGCTGTTCAGGGCATGATGCTGCTTGTGCTGCTGCTGCCTCCTTGCACAAAGCACTTGCATCACCGTGCAGGGCTCTGTAATCTCCCATCTGCAGCTCCTCCACAGCACCAGGGCTGGGTTCAGCTCCTTGGATGTACACTCTGAACTTTCACTGAAGCCTCTTAACTGCCCTAATTAGCTGAGGCTCTAATAGGGGATCCAATCTGAGCGTGAAGGTTCTCAGTGCCTTTGTTTCTCAGCCTAAAAATTGTCTAAATCTGGATTTCCTGGCTTTTCCCACACTGTTCTTGTTATTTCTGCTCTGGAGGGACCCCCACCATGGGGGTGTTGCTGTTTTATCTCTCATTAGGACCTTCTGAACCCCAAATCTTTCAATGGATTTGTTCAAGAGGGTCCCTCAAGGATTTCTGAGCCTGGAAAATCTCAGAAATGTGAAGACAGATGGGAGTTTTCTCTTGGGGAGTGAAGCTGTCCCTAACCCCTGTGGCCCCCATACTGTGACTGTATTTCTGTCATGCACATGGGCAGCCAAAGAAGCCTTCCAGACAAAAAATAGGCATTAAAACCATCAGGAAATCACCTCCTGACCCCTTGGTGCTGTGCTCCACCTCCAGAGAACCCTCCCTGAACCCTTCTGCCCATGCCACCAGTGCTTCCCCTATTCCAGACTCTCCCTGCACCTCTATTTAACATTTTTTCCCTAAATTTAGGGTGTTTTTTGTAGTATTTATTTAATTCCATGCAGCACCCCACAATCCCACCTCCCTTCACCTCCCCTGCTCCTGCTGCTCTCTGTGCTGGTGTTTCCCCTTTGCCAGATCTGGCTGAGTGTGGGATTTGCATCCTGGCCATTGGGACCATCTCTGTAATTTCCATTTGCAAGTCATAAACCTGCTCCAAATTGTTGTGTGCCTCTGCTCCTAAGTGGCTGTTCCATCCCACACCACCCTTCTGGGGGGTGTTTGAACTGCTGGGAGTCACGAGCACTTTCACAAATGATAGTTCCCAAAATTCCTTGGAGACCCATCTTAATTAAAAAGGAACCATAAAAGCTTAATATTGTTATCACCACCTTCCAGCCATCACTTGATTTTTTTTTCCCCTGTCATTTTTTCTGCAAATCCCTTGAGTTTGGGAGTGTCTGCGTGGCTGTGAAAGTTCTGCTCTTCCTCAAAAATTCCTTCCACTCCTTCTCTGTAGGGTTTTACTCCCATTTTTATAAGGATGTCCTGATTTTGGGGATGAGGAGGGAAATAAGTGCTCTGGAGATGAGATTTTTCACTTCAAAAGCATTCAATGCCACTTGGATGCAGCTCAAGGAAATCCCTGGAATTTGGGATGTAGTTTCTCACATTGGTTAATGCAGTGGATAAATGGATCCAAAGCATTTTCATCTCATTGCATTTCCCTGCTGTGCAGAGTCTCCATGCACAGGGCATCTCCCCCTGCACGTGACAATGGAAACCAGCAGGAATGCCTCCAAGTCACTGCCTTGAAAATGTGAAAATTATGGGATCAAACTCCTCTCTTTGTTCTTTCCATCAGTAGCAGGGCAGATTTTCTCATCTGGAAGCCAGTGTGGGCTCCCTGGTGAAGCTGTGCCACAAAATCCTTCCCTGTGTGCCCTGAGCCCCTGCAGAGGGTGAGAATCAGCTCATGGCAGAGTTCAGGACGCTGCTGAGGGTGTGTGGGTAATATTTAGAAAGCCAGTGCTCTCCTAAAAACAATGTGAGGATGCACTGAGACACCTCTGAGCACATTCCCCTTTTTCTGCCCACTTTTCCTGTGTTTTATAAGGCAACAAAACCACCATCCAGCCATTGTCCCTGCACAAACAGATTTTCTGAGTTGCAGCAGCTGGGGCTGTTGGCTGTCAGAGCAGCTGTGCTGGATTCCAGCTCCAGAGGCTGTTCAGACACTTGGCTGGCATCAGGACAAGAGCTCCTGTCTGGGCTGGTCCACAGCCTCTTCCCTGCTCTTCATTTCCAGCGCAGAACTGGAAACCCTCAAACTCTGATCAATAAAGACCCAGATTTTCATGTCCCACTCCATTCTTGGATGGACAGCTGGAGTGTGAGAGTGGATTTATCCATCCACGCCTCTAATTGTTGGCCTGAATTTCAGTGGTTTGGGTTAATTTAATGATTTTGCAGAAGATCCCACACGACCAGCAGGTTCTCAGGACTCTCCTGACATGACAGAACATGGAATTTCTGCCAGCTCTGAAATTCCTCAACAGCTCTGGGCTGGGTGTCCCACAGCCAGATTGCTTCCAGCCATGGCTGAGACCAACCTGCACACACATGAAATGCAGAAATGTCCCAACAAAGGCTGGGGCAGGATCTGTGGGGCAGGGATGGAGAATGGGAATGACCCAGGGAGGGATTGCTGGAGTTAACGGGCAAAGCTTTGCCAACATCCCAATCCAGGGCTGATCCAGGGAAAAAATGATCCAGGGAAACAGTGCCACAAATTCCTGTGCAGATTTCAGCTCTGAGCTTCTCTGGGAAAAAAGGACCAAGGGAAACAGTGCATGGTCTGCACTGCCACAAATTCCTGTGCAGGTCTCAGCTCTGAGCTTCTCTGGGAAAAAATGACCAAGGGAAACAGTGCATGGTCTGCACTGCCACAAATTCCTGTGCAGGTCTCAGCTCTGAGCTTCTCTGGGAAGCCACTGCACAACAAAATGCAAATAATCCCAGTGAAATTGCTGATCTCAGCCCAGCAGGTTGACTACACCTCTTCCCTCCTCCTTTTGTGGCTTTTTTTTTTTCCCATTTTTTTTTTTCCAAGCATTCCCCAGCTCCATCTCTACATGAAAGCTCTCAATTCAGAGCAAATTAATCCACAATCCTGTCTAAACAGAATTCCTGCCGGAGGCATCATCCTCTTGTTGCAACACTCGTCAAACGTCATTCCGTAATTACATGAAAACTGTTATTGCTGCACAGGCACACCCTGGGCTGGGCCCTGCTCTGCACACACAGCTGAATTTTGAAACAGCTCCCTTCCCCTGCAGCTCATGACTCCCGTGTGATTAAAGGCAGCCTGGGAGGTGGGTGCTGCTGCTTTGCTGAATCTGCTGGGTCGGTGCCCGCTGCCAGCGCGTGATGCCAGCCTGGACCTCCCTGCT
Organism: Geothlypis trichas; assembly: GCA_009764595.1. Taxonomy (NCBI): domain Eukaryota; kingdom Metazoa; phylum Chordata; class Aves; order Passeriformes; family Parulidae; genus Geothlypis; species Geothlypis trichas. The sequence continues at coordinate 6,120,759 of CM019922.1, forward strand.
GCTCTGCCCAGCACAGCACGGTGGATGTGTCCTGGTTTAGGGCAAATTGGGGAGAAAAACCTCCAAAAGGGGGCCCCTCCAGAAAGCAAACCCACACCAATCAGTTTGGGAGGGATTCCTCAGAGAGAAGTGGGAAGAACCTGTTTGTTGAACAGGCAGAGCATCCCCCAGCACACAGAATGAACAATACCAGTGACACCACTCTGTCACAGTTCTGAAAAAGATGACAAATTCAGAAAGTCTCTCTTGAGGTGGTCTCTCTGTTATCAGCCCCTCCTGTGCTGGGGCAGCTGCTGCAGCCACAAGGTGCAAACTCTCGGTGTTCCCAGGTCCCAGCCTGGAGCAGGTTCGAGTAGGTCCAAAAAAGGGAAAGGAGAAACAGTCCAGGGAAAAATTCAGACTGCTTAGCTAAACTAACCAATGAGCAGAAGCAAAAAGCAAGAGCAAAGCAGGAGTAAAGCAGAAGCAAGAGCAAAGCAAAAAGCAAAAGCAGCACCATGTACTGCCCTGTCTCTGTGTCCCTCCAGCCCTGGGGGAGTGGCTGATAGCAAAACCAAAACAAAACCAAAATTTGCTCCTCAGAGCCAATGATGAAGGCAAAGAACATGATATCCAGCATAAACAGAACACAGGAATGGGGATACATGCATCACAACTCATCCTAGGACAGGATGCCATGGGACAGAGAGAGAGAAACAGCAAGAGTTGCTCACAGTGGCTTGTGAGAACTTTCAGGGAGTTGTAAGGATGTGATAACTTGTTATGTGCAAACAATCTGCAGGTGATGCTTCTCTTCTTTGTCTTTCTGCTCTTCTCAAGGACGGTGTGTGAGGAAGATGTTTTTGTTAAGTAGCCAATCAAATAGAATCTATCCTATCTATAAAAACCATGTGGTTCTCTTGAATAAAACCTTTGCTCTTTCTGCAATCCTGCCTCTCCCCTGTTCCTGTGTCATTCTCGGTGCAAGAGTGACACAGCAGGGCAGGCTCGGGGCTGGTGGCAGGGGCCACCCTCAGCCCCAGCTCACCAGGCTCCCTCCCCTCTGCCCTCCCCACAGACGGAGCTGTCTCTGCAGAAGGAGCAGCTGCAGCTGAAGATCATCGAGGTGGAGGATGAGGTGGACAAGTGGCAGAAGGAGAGGGATCGCATCAAGGTGTGTTTGAGGTGTTCAGTTCCCCTCTCCCTCCTGTAAACCCCAATTCCTGCTCCCCTCCTCTCCCACATCCCTCCATCCCTTCCCCACTCCATCCCTTCCCCAGCCCTTATCTCATCCCCAGCCCAAACTCCGAGCCAAATCTTGGAAACAACAACTCCCACTGAAGTCATCTTGCGACATTCCCTGCGGGGAGATGCAGCCCTGATACACAACCGAGGCACCTCCCTGCTCTGGCTCCTTTTTTAGGTCCTTTATGGCCCTTCCATCACCAGTAGCCAGGCAGATTTAGAAACAAAATCCACAAATAACCTGCAGGTGGGCTCTGGGTTGCCCAAACTGAGATAAGATAGCAGGAGCAGATGAATTTACCCACACAAATATCTTATTTATGGTGGAACAGCTTATTTCCATGCTGAGAGAGGGCTCCTTTGTAATTCTTGCACCGTGGTAAGGGTTGGAATAGAGTCATGGTATTATTTTTTTCATTTATAGCTTAACTGAATAAAGTAGTGAAAGCACAAGTTGGAGACGCCCCAGAAAATTTGCATAATATTAACAGGCAAAGCCATTCTTCTCCCTTTTATGTGGTGCAAGCACATTGGCTCACCAGCTCTGCTTTTCATCTGCTTTATTATTACTATTATTATTATTATTATTGGAAACCTGACCTAGAAATTCTGACTCTCAATATAGTTACATCCCCAGTCCTTCTGAGGAATATTTCAGAGGCACCTCGAGGTCAGGCTTGTAAAAAGAGTTTCAGCACCTTTCATCCTTTGAAATGGTGGGAATTCGGTCCTCAAATAATCCAGGAGCCAGAGCCCTGATTTAGAAGGTGACAGGGTGTTTTTAAATGTCACCTGTGAGTGCATGAATTGAAATTGGAGATGTGCTCTTACCGCTGGGAAGGCAGTGGCCCTTTTGGATTGCATCCATGTGAATATTGCAGGAACAGGTATTGCTTCTCTTGGCACAACTTTCCTGCAGCTGAGACTTGCCTAGCTGGAGTTTCCATACTCTAAATGCTGAATCCTTGGATTTATCCCCCTCTGTGTCTCTCTGTTAGCACAGAACTCAGTGAAATTTAAAAATGTCTTGCTCCTCTTTCCCGCTGCCTCCTCTCTGTGCCCCTTCCCCACCCAGAATTACACCACCAACGAGAAAGCCACGGTGGACCAGCACTTCAAGGAGCTGATCCGTGACCTGGAGAGGCAGAGGGATGAGGTGAAGGCTGCCCTGGATCAGAGGGAGAAGATTGCCTCGGAGAATGTGAAGGAAATCGTGGATGAGCTGGAGGAGAGGGCGAAGCTGCTGCGGGAGGACAAGGAGAACAGGGAGCAGATCCACCAGATCAGCGACTCCGTGCTCTTCCTGCAGGTGACACAGACCTCATTTGCCTTCCTTTGCCCCCGTGAGGACTTTGGGATTTGTCCCAAAGACAATCTCAGAGAAGTGTGAGATGTGTGAACTCTCATGGTGAGAGAGATGGGGAGACTGAGTGGTGGTCAGAATCCAAATTTACAGTGGACTACGTGTGCTTATATATTATTATATACCCTGTGCTTATATATTATTATATACCCTCATTTCCCTTCCCTTTGTCCTTATGAGGACAGGATTTGTCCCGAAGACAATCCCAAAGAAATGTGAGATGTGTGAACTATCAGCAATGGTGAGAGACTGAGTGGTGGTCAGAACCCAAATTTACTGTGGCCTATATATGCTTATATATTATTATATACCCTCATTTCCCTTCCCTTTGTCCTTGAGAGGATGGCATTTGTCCCAAAGACAATCCATGTGTGAACTGTCAGCAGTGGTGAAAGACTGGGTGATGATCAGAATCCAAATTTTTTGTGGACTACATGTGGCTATATACTATTCTAGGCTAGTAATTTTTTACTACAATAATTGTGTTAATCATCACATAAACAAACTTCTACACTCTGCAACATCTCTTGCTTGCAGAAGTTGATTCTTTTGCTGTCAGCCAGTCTTGATTCAACCTTCAGTCAGTCTTGATTCCATCCTCAAAGCTCTGCTTGTTCTTGCCAAGGCATGCTAATTATCACATCTCTTATGCTAATCAGGTCCAAAACACTCTGAGGCTTGTGTGCCCCAATGTGAACCTTCCCCAGCTCCCATCCAGGACATTTGGAGCTGTCTCTGCTCTGGTGGGTGAGGAGTGGACTTGGACATGCCTTGGGTTTTTATGGATGGCTGCAAACCATGGAGAGAACATCTCCCTGCTCTCCTTTCTGTGATGGTGTTCACAGGAGTCCCAGGATGAGGGAAGAGATGAGAACGTTGACTCCATGTTTTAGAAAGCTTGATTTATTATTTTATTAAATATATTATATTAAAACTATACTAAAAGAATAGAAGAAGGGATTTCATCAGAAGGCTGGCTAAGAATAGAAAAGGAATGATGACAAAGGCTTGTGACTGACCGAGACAGTCCAGACAGCCGGACTGTGATTGGCCATTAATTAGAAACAACCACATGAGCCCAATCCCAGATGCACCTGTTGCATTCCTCAGCAGCAGATAACCATTGGTTACATTTTGTTCCTGAGGCCTCTCAGCTTCTCAGGAAAAAAAATCCTAAGGAAAGGATTTTTCATAAAACATGTCTAGGATACCTCTCCACTTTTGGATTCCAACACCAACCAGCTCCCTCCGATTCAGCCTCCACACCTTTGTGCTCCTCACTAATACCATCCCTTTCTCTGGCAGGAATTTGGGGCTCTGATGAGGAATTATGTGCCCCCTCCATCCCTCCCAACCTACAGCGTGCTGCTGGAAGGGGAGAGCATGAGCCCATCCATGGGGCTGCTCAGGGATGATCTCCTCAACGTCTGCATGAGGCACGTGGAGAAGATCTGCAAGGCAGACCTGGGCCGCAACTTCATTGAGAGGAACCACATGGAGAACGGTAAAACATCCCAAATATTCCCCTCCCTGCTTCCCTGGAGGGCAGGCTCAGGGCTGGTGAGGGTGGTGAGCATCCTGGTGAGGAGGAAAGCAAGCAAAGACCTTGGGGGAAGGTGGGAGTAGCAACTCCTGTAGCTGGAATTAATTCTGGAAGGAGGCACATGGAAAACGGTAAAACATCCCAAATATTCCCCTCCTTGCTTCCCTGGAGGGCAGGCTCAGGGCTGATGAGGATGGTGAGTGCTTCTGGTGAGGAGGAAAGCAAGCAAAGACTTGGGGAGAAAGTGGGAGAAGCAACTCCTGTCGCTGGAATGAATTCTGGAAGATGGGAGTTGATAAAATGGGAATTCTGGAATATCAGGGTGGGGATGGAATCAGCTGAACTGCCAGGGATTTAGGGTATCTCATACAGGACACCAAACTGGCCTCACTTCCCTGATTTTTGGTTCATTTTGAGGTTTCATGTTTAGGATTTAATGTGTGGAGTCAAGAGCAGCCACTCTTCCCTCCTGCCCTGTGCCAGGACCCAGCAAGCCCCTGGAGGTTTAGCAGGACATTTCCCAGGGGGGGAAACTCCACAGATCTGCTGAGGTAGCTCAGTGGAGGGTGAATTCACACAGGTGAAATGTGGGATGGCAAGTTTGAAACCCCATTTGCACACTCAGTTAGCACCTGGAGGGTGCTGGTGTGACATCAAATATTACAAGTGCAGGGTTTCAGCACTGAAATACCCTGCAAGCACCTGCAACTGAGAAGGAAATATCTGAAAATGTAATTTTCCAAGTAAGAAATGGCTCCATTTGGGTGTTCAGTTATAACTTGAGCTGGAATGATTCTGATAATATTCCCTGTTCCACTTGGGACAGCTTCCAGCCTGCCCTGACCCAGGGTGTTCACTTCAGTGGTGTTTAAGGTGATTTTTAAGGTGAACAGAGAGGTCACAGCCACCACCACATCAGCAAAACCAATCTGTTACCTTTATAACCCACTTCCTCACAATTAGCTGTGAATAAAGAACTTGTCTTGCATCACACCTGAGCTGAGGACAGGGCACCACAACGGGGCTGTGCTGCACTTCCAGACCTTTGTAACCCTGGGCACGTTGCCTAATCCCAGGGGATGACCTGTGGCAGCAGGGATGGGAATCAGTGGTGATCTCACCTGGATGGCTGTCCAGGGATAGCAGGGATGAGTGGTTACCTCACCTGGATGGTTATTCAGGAGAGCAGGGATGAGTGGCTATCTCATCTGGATGGTTGTCCAGGAGAGCAGGGATGAGTGGTGATCTCACCTGGATGGTTCTCCAGGGATAGCAGGGATGAGTGGTTATCTCACCTGGATGGTTATTCAGGAGAGCAGGGATGAGTGGTTATCTCACCTGGGTGGTTCTCCAGGAGAACAGGGATGGGAATCAGTGGTTATCTCACCTGGATGGTTCTCCAGGGATGGCAGGGATGGAAATCTCTGGTTATCTTACCTGGATGGTTATTCAGGGACAGCAGGGATGAGTGGTTATTTCACCTGGGTGGTTCTCCAGGAGAACAGGGATGGGAATCAGTGGTTATCTCACCTGGATGGTTCTCCAGGAGAGCAGGGATGCCAATGAGTAGTGATCTCAGCTGGATGGTTCTCCAGGGATGGCAGGAATGGAAATCACTGGTTATCTTACCTGGATGGTTATTCAGGGGAGCAGGGATACCAATGAATGGTTATCTCACCTGGATGGTTCTCCAGGAGAGCAGGGATGGCAATGAGTGGTGATCTCACCTGGTTATCTCACCTGGATGGTTCTCCAGGAGAACAGGGATGGCAATCAGTGGTTATCTCACCTGGATGGTTATTCAGGGATAGCAGGGATGGCAGTGAGTGGTGATCTCAGCTGCATGGTTCTCCAGGGATTGCAGGGATGGCAATGAGTGGTTACCTCACCTGGATGGTTCTCCAGGGAGTGCAAAGAAGCCAATGAGTGGTTGCCTCACCTGGATGGCTGTCCAGGGACAGCAGGGATGGCAATGAGTGGTGATCTCACCTGCTTATCTCACCTGGATGTAACCTCCCAGCCATTGAGGAAGCCCAATACCAGGACAGCAGTGGGTGATGTCAGGATAAGTGGCACCTTGCCCTTCCAGGAGGATGTGGGAGGCCAAAAGGTGCAGGAATAACCTCAAGGACAGCTCATGCAACAGAGGAGCTGAAGAACTCTGCTGCAGATCTGCAAAATCGCTGATAATTTACTCAAAATCACAGTGTTTACTGGAGACCCCTCCTGCATTAATAATTACACTGTCCAGAGCCATCATTCCCCATCAGACATGAATCAAATGGACCAGATCCTTCTGGACCAACCTTTCAGGAAGGTCAGGGATCCCAGAGGGCTCAGGATGCACAGCCAGATGCAGGATTTAAAACTCTCCCTGCCTTTAAAGTAGCACCAGAAATTGAATATTACTTATCTTCCATCACTGCAACATTGCTGTATAAATTCCCAACCCTCCACATGCTCCAGAATTACCAAGAAATTTGACAATAACTCAATAGATGAAAAACAGATGCAAAAATCACTTCTGTGCATTTTTCTTTTTTTGTTCAGCTGAAACTGTGCTGGGCTGGGTTTTGCTGGTCCTGGAGCATTTTCCTTGGGCATTTTTAAAACTCAACAAGGTTCCGCAGCCACTCGGTTCTGGTAGCTCAGGATAAAGCCTGATTACTTCTTGATTATTTTAATTGGGGTCTCCTCCACGTTATTGATGCCAGAAGCCCTCGTTTTCATTTGAAATCCATGGAATCCAAGTGCCAAAATAGTTTTAAACTGCTGCCAGAAACCTGGGTGCTTCCAGGAGCTTTACCAGGGACTCAGCTTGGATTCTGCCCTAATGAAAAGCTGGGAAATGTTCTTTATGGCGAGTCCCAGGAGCTTCAGAGCTCTCCCTTCTCCAAGCCATGGTTACAGATGAAAGAGGGCAGCACTCTGCATCCAGTGGCTGCCAGGGAATTAAATCCATTAAGGAACTGTGGAGTTATTAACTCAGACTCCCCCTGAGTCACTGCAACAAATTCATTTGCAGCTGGCTTGATCTTCCACTGTAAAAAAACTTCTCGGGAAGAAATATTATATTAATGGAATGAAAGCTGCTTAATAGCAGACTCCAAAGGGAATCCATGTCCTTTTAGTTGTCATAACAGGTACCTGTGTGGTGAGGAGACAAATAATCAGGGAGCTTAAATAGCTCTGAAAGAAATGGGAGAAATAAAAGTTTGTTCAGTGACTTGAGAACCAAAGAATGGAGCTGTTTAAACACAAAAACTGAATTAAATTCCTTGCAGAGAACAATAGGTCTGTAGAGGCCTCCAAAGAATGTTTTTTATGAGCAAGTGTAGTGATAAAGCCTCATTTCCTGTGAATCAGTGTCAGAAACCCAAACCCAGGCTGTGTAGGAGTTTGATCCATGAAACCTGAACCAGCCACGCTTGCCCAAGAGTTTAGAGCTGTTTGCAGCTCAGCTTTAGCATCTCTCTCTAAAAACTGGAGAAGCCAACCCATGTAACCCCCCAGAAGTGATTTCTGGGGCTCTAAAGAGTGCCAGTTCCCCATCAGCCAGGCTGTGCTCAGGCTGAACACACAAAAGGAGCCAAACTCAAATTTTGGAGTCATTTTAGCCACACAATATCATTTTGGTAGGAAAATGCCTCAACCCCCAGGTCTCCCTATGGATTTTAGAAGATCCTGTGTTTGCTGTGAGGTGGAATGCTTCAGCTGGGCTCTGCTGTGACTGTGTTCACAGCACAGGATGAGGATGAGGGAATAGATGAGAATCTGACTCCATGTTTCAGAGGGATGATTTATTATTTTATGATATATATTACATTAAAACTATACTAAAAGAATAGAAGAAAGGATTTCATCAGAAGGCTGGCTAAGAATAGAAAAAGAAGGAATGATAACAAAGGCTTGTGTCTCAGACAGAGAGTCTGAGCCAGCTGACTGTGATTGGCCATTAATTAGTAACAACCACATGAGACCAATCCCAGATCCACTGTTGCATTCCACAGCAGCAGATAACCATTGTTCACATTTTGCTCCTGAGGCCTCTCAGCTTCTCAGGAGAAAAAACTGTAAGGAAAGGATTTTTCATAAAAGGACTCTGTGACACTCTGCCTCTGAAGGAATCTTTTATTTTATACTCACTTCCTCTCAAACCACGGCACTTGGCCAGCTCCAGAACTGCTTTAGCTCCCAGGCAAAGATGCCCCAGGGGGATTAAAGACCCCCAAAGTGCATCCCTGTGCTCCCCAGACCGGGGGGTGCTGGTGACAGCTGGTTTAACACGAGCCAGCAGAGTGCCCTGGTGGCCAAGGAGGCCAATGGCTCCTGGCCTGGGTCAGGAATGGTGTGGCCAGCAGGAGCAGGGAGGTCATTGTGCCCCTGGATCAGGAGCAGGGAGGTCACTGTGCCCCTGGGTCAGGAATGGTGTGGCCAGCAGGAGCAGGGAGGTCACTGTGCCCCTGGATCAGGAGCAGGGAGGTCACTGTGCCCCTGGGTCAGGAATGGTGTGGCCAGCAGGAGCAGGGAGGTCATTGTGCCCCTGGATCAGGAGCAGGGAGGTCATTGTGCCCCTGGATCAGGAGCAGGGAGGTCACTGTGCCCCTGGATCAGGAGCAGGGAGGTCACTGTGCCCCTGGGGCAGGAGCAGGGAGGTCACTGTGCCCCTGGGTCAGGAATGGTGTGGCCAGCAGGAGCAGGGAGGTCATTGTGCCCCTGGGTCAGGAGTGGTGTGGCCAGCAGGAGCAGGGAGGTCACTGTGCCCCTGTGCTTGGAGCTGGTGAGGCCAAACCCTGAGTGCTGTGTCCAGTTCTGGCCCCTCAGTTTGGGAAGGACGTTGAGATGCTCGAACACAAGGGTGGTGAGGGGCTGGGAACACAAACCCTGTGAGGAACCACTGAGGGAACTGGAGGTGCTCAGCCTGGAGAAGAGGAGGTTCAGAGGTGCCCTTATTGCTCTCTACACCTTCCTGAAGGGAGGCTGCAGACAAGTGGGGTCAATCTCTTCCACCTGACAGAAGCAGAGGACACAGTCTCCAGCTATGGCAGGGAAGGGATAGGTTGGATATTAGGAAAAAAATTTTCACCAGAAGAATAATAAAGCACTGGAATGCTCTTCCCAGGGAGGTGGTGGAATCACCATCTCTGGATGTGTTTAAAAACAGACTGGACATGGCACTGGGTGCTATGGCCTGGGTGAGGTGTGAGGGCACAGGTTGGACTCGATGATCTTAGAGGTCTCTTTCAACCTCGTTATTCTGGGATTGTGTGATTAATTCTGTGATTCTGCGATTCTGTGATTCTGCGATTCTGTGATTCTCTGATTTTGCAATTCTGTGATTCTGGGACTCTGTGATTCTGCAGTTCTGCAATTCTGTGATTCAGTGATTCTGTGTTTCTCTGATTCTGCAATTCTGTGACTCTGTGATTCTCTGTGATTCTGCAATTCTGCAATTCTGTGATTCAGTGATTCTGTAATTCTCTGATTCTACAATTCTGTGATTCTGCGACTCTGTGATTCTGCAATTCTGTGACTCTGTGATTCAGTGATTCTGTGATTCTCTGACTCTGCAATTCTGTGATTCTGTGACTCTGTGATGCTGCAATTCTGTGATTCTGCAATTCTGTGACTCTATAATTCTGTGACTCTGTGATTCAGTGATTCTGTGATTCTCTGACTCTGCAATTCTGTGATTCTGTGACTCTGTGATGCTGCAATTCTGTGATTCTGCAATTCTGCGACTCTATGATTCTGTGACTCTGTGATTCAGTGATTCTGTGACTGTGATTCTGTGATTAATCCTGTGATTCATTCTGTGATTCTGTGATTCATGCCCTGCTCTCCCTCCCCAGGGGATCACCGGTTCATGATGAACAACTACGAGTGGAACCAGCCTGACAACCTGAAGAGATTCTCCATGTTCCTGTCTCCCAAAGGTAAGGATGGCATCCCACAGCTGGGCAGGCTCCCTTCCACCTCAGGAAAGCAGCTTCACTCATGATCCAGCCCAAAATTTGCTCTTTTCCACATCTCACATCCATCCCTCTGCACGTCTTCTCTCCAGTTACAGAGCTTTGACAAGGTTTTGCCTCAAAGCAGGCAGAAAAGGTTCTCAGTTCTATGGGGAAGAGCTGGAGTGGCTGAACTCTATCCAAGAGTGAATACAGGGGAGTTTTGACATGGGTTTCCAGGATAAAATCAGTGTTTTTCTGCACCCAAAGCTTATCTCTCTGTGCTATCAAGTGAAAGCTGCATTCAGATTTTACCACTACCACCAAACATATTTTTTCCTAACAGTGAAAGGACAGAAGAGGTGAGGAATGTGTCCTTAAAAAAAAAAAAAAAACACCAAAACCAGGAGTCTGGAGCTCCTCTGTGAGCTCTGACAAGAGCCCTGGTGATTTTCTTGTCCCACTTGTAGTGTGGCCACTGCAGGGTGAATTTTTGGAGTGAACAATATTTCCAACACACCCAGCTCCAAAATCACAGTTGGCATTCCCAAACTGGCATCCAGAGCAAAGAGCTGAGAGTGCTGAAAGCCCAGGCAAGGTGAGGAACAAAAGAACAGGGAGGGTGGCACCAAACAAGTGACCAAATTTCAGCCTTTCCCCAGTCTGCCAGGTGTTTCCAGCTGCTGCTCTGGGCAGGAACAGGGCCTTGGCAGCAGGGACCGTCCCTGAGGGCACATTCCTGCCCTGTGCTGGTGTTTGCTGAGGATAACCCAGACCCCAACACTGAGCCCTTTGTCTGCATTGCCACTTTGCCCTTTTCTGCCCTCAGCCCACGCCTGGCAGCTCCCTGAGGATGTTTGGAGCAGGGCTGGCATTCCCATCTCAGTGCCAGCAGGGCTCTTCCCAAGTTCAGGGGCAGAGTGGCATATTTTAGAGCTGGATTTGTTTTTCTGCTCTCCTGCCTCAGGGTTTGCAGGCCCTGTGCTGTCAGGGAAGTTCTGCTGAGACCAGACTCAGCCCTGCACCCAAAACTTTCCAACCCTGAGGGAAATCTGAAAATCAATTCTTACACAGCACAACCTGAGCTTATCTCTGATTGCCTGTGCTGGATGAGGATTGAGCAGAGAAAGGATCCCTGAGGATCCAGCTGATCCAGGATTGCACCCAGAGCTGTGCTGGATGGGGATTGAGCAGAACCCAGCAGGGCCAGGACTCAGGAAGGATCCAGCTCATCCAGGATTGCCTGTGCTGAATGGGGATGGAGCAGAGAAAAAGCTCAGGGAGGATCCAGGTGATCCAGAATTGCATACAGAGCTTGTGCTGGATGGGGATTGAGCAGAGAATAGGCTCAGGGAGGATCCAGGTGATCCATGACTGCATCCAGAGCTTGTGCTGAATGGGGATGGAGCAGAGAAAGAAAAGGCTTGGGGAGGATCCAGGTGATCCACATTGCCTGTGCTGGATGGGGATGGAGCAGAGAAAAGGCTCAGGGAGGATCAAGGTGATCCATGACTGCACCCAGAGCCCAGCAGGGCCAAGGCTCAGGAGGACCCAGGTGCTGGAACCATTCTAGGGGGGAATTTGGGAGCAGGGTGAATCAGCAGGCAAAGCAGGAGACGTGACCTGCTTGGTTTGCAGGCTGGCTACCCAGGGATCATCCCATGAATAATGCACCCTCCTCATCATCACTGAACCCTGCTGAGCTCTCTGTGCCCCGGCCCTGTGGCAGCCAAGTCCAGCAGTGCAGCTGATTGCATCTCTGTTCAAGAATCCCAAAAACAGGAGGGAAAAAAAAAACGAGGACCACCCTTTGCATTGTGTCACACCCTTGGAATCTCCAATATCTCATGGCAGCTTTGCTACACACCCTGTTTTCAGGCTGGGTCACTGCACATTCTGCCCCAGGCCACAGTGGAAATTCTGTTTGCTGGACTGAGGAATGCTCTGTGCTAATTACAGTAGCCCAGACTGGGGAAGTGCCTGGATTCCAGCTGAACCTTCTGGGTTTAAACCCTGCTTAAATTCAAGATTTCCACTTCCCCTGAATTTCATAATAAATGGCTTCAAGCTGAAAGAGAGGAGGTTTAGATGGGATATTAGGGAGAAATTCTTCCTGTGAGGGTGGTGAGGCCCTGGCACAGAGCAGCTCTTGCTGCCCCTGATCCCTGGCAGTGTCCAAGGCCAGGTTGGACAGGGCTTGGAGCAACCAGGTGTCCCTGCCCATTCCAATGAGATGATTTTTAAGGTCCCTTCCAACCCAAACCATTCCATGCTCCAATATTTGCTTGCAGGGATGCCAGGATGAGGCAGAGGGGCATAAAACACTTCAAACACTGCCCCAAAGACAGAGGAACAGTCTGTGCAGCTGCTCCACACTCAAACACTGCCCCAAAGAGAAAGGAACAGTCTGTCCAGCTGCTCCACACTCAAACACTGCCCCAAAGACAGAGGAACAGTCTGTCCAGCTGCTCCACACTCCTTGCTGTCCTCTCCCACTCAGCTTTCTTCTCCTGGTGTGTCAAACAGTTTGGCCAAAGCCAGGAGGAGGCTGGAAAAATGATCTTTGAATGAAGAGAAGGGACTCAGGCAACACAGAGAGAGAATTGTGTGCACAGAAACACATCTCAAAGAGAGAGGCAGCCCACAGGATGGCAGCAGAGCAGCTCCAAGGATCCTTCTTTTTGCTTTACTGGGTGCTCAAAGGGCTTCACTGCCTCCCCTACACACCATCTGTGTCCTGGTGGGAGCCTGGGGCACTCACCTGGCACAGGGCAGGGAAATGTTCCTGTCCTGGGGAACACAGGACTGGGAAATGTTCCTATTCTGGAGTTCACACAGGGCTGGGAAATGTTCCTGTTCTAGAGCACACAGAGCAGGGAAATGTTCCTGTTCTAGAGCACATAGGTCAGGGAAATGTTCCTGTCCTGGTGCACACAGGGCAGGGAAATGTTCCTGTCCTGGGACTCACAGAGGGCAGGGAAATGTTCCTGTTCTGGTGTACATGTGGCAGGGAGATGTTCCTGTCCTGGGACACACAAAGGGCTGGGAAATGTTCCTGTTCTGGGGAACACAGGGCAGGGAAATGTTCCTATTCTAGACACACACAGGGCTGGGAAACGTTCCTGTCCTGGTGTACATGTGGCAGGGAAATGTTCCTGTTCTGGGGAACACACAGGGCTGAGAAATGTTCATGTACTGGTGCACACACAGGGCAGGGAAATGTTCCTGTCCTGGGACTCACAGAGGGCAGGGAAATGTTCCTGTCCTGGTGTACGTGTGGCAGGGAGGTGTTCCTGTCCTGGGACACACAAAGGGCTGGGAAATGCTCCTGTCCTGCTGTCTGAGGAGCTCTGAACCCCAAGCTCTGCCTGCAGAGCTCTCCCACTGAGTACCCAACCCCAAACCTGCAGCTCGGTGGCACTGGGAGCTCTGCTCACTGCAGGAGAAGAGTTTTCTCTCTCTGTTCCCCATTCCCCATCACCCACTGGTAAAACCCAGGCTCTCCTCTGCTGCCTGGGCCCTGATTTCTGCTCTGGGGCTGCTCCCAGCTCGGTGGGGACCTTTCCTAGAGCAGTGCCAGGCACAGCCTCGTCAGGATCCCGCTGCTGAACTGGATGCTCTTGTTTTTACAGCCAATTTCAACCCACGGTCATGGGAATTTTCCTCCTTCCAAGCGACCGAGGAAACACTTGGTACGGGTAATTCTGCCTGCAGCCTGAGAGGATCTAACCCCCCGTGCCACAGCTTTCTGCCTCACTAACCCACCTCTCCTGCTGCCCCTCTCAGCTGCCCTGGCACCTAAAAAACCCCCAGAGCCTGTCACACACAGCCCAGCCAGGGAAAGGCACCCCTGGTTCTGCTTGGTCACAGAAAAAAGGGCTGCAAAACACTTTTGTGTGTGTGTTTGTAAAGGAGGCAGTTGGGGAAGATGCCCAGAACACTCAGAGCACCCCGAGGAGGGGGTGGCAGATGCAGGAGGAGACTCCAAGTACTCCCAGCCAGTCTCAGAAGCACAGGGTGCTTCGTTCTGTCACACCTTTTATTAATAAGAGGTGTTAATGGCTTATTCTCTAAGGAGGATATTCCCAACTGGACATTAAAGCCCTCATTTTTTTCTTGAATTTAATGGTTCTTCCTTCAGTGATAGGGAGGATATTAAAACCTCCTTTTTTTTTCCTGAATTCCGTGGTTTTTCCTTCAATGATGGGGGGATATTCCCAGCTAGGCTGGAGATTAAAACCCCCATTTTTTCCTGAATTCAGTGGTTATTCCTTCAATGATGGGGGGGGATATCAAAATTCCCATTTTTCCTGAATTCTGTGGTTATTCCTTCACTGATGGGGGGATATTAAAACCCCCATTTTTTTCCTGAATTCCATGGTTATTCCTTCAGTGGTTGGGGGGGTATATTCCCAGACAGGCTGGAGATTAAAACCCCCATTTTTTTCCTGAATTCCTTGGTTATTCCTTCAATGATGGGGGGATATTCCCAACTGGACATTAAACCCCCCATTTTTTCCTGAATTCCATGGTTATTCCTTCAATGATGGGGGGATATTCCCAACTGGACATTAAAACCCCCATTTTTTTTCCTGAATTCTGTGGTTATTCCTTCAATGATGGGGAGATATTCCCAACTGGATATTAAAACCCCCATTTTTTTCCTGAATTCCCTGGATATTCCTTCAGTGATGGGGGATATTAAAATCCCCATTTTTCCTGAATTCCATGGTTATTCCTTCACTGATGGGGGGACATTAAAACCCCCATTTTTTCCTGAATTCCATGGTTATTCCTTCAATGATGGGGGATATTCCCAACTGGAATACTCTGTGTTCTCAAGGACACAGCCTGGCCCACGTTCATCCCTTTTCATCCCAGATCCCCATTTTCCTTCCCCAGCATTTTCCTCCATTGCTTCGTTCCTCCCAGCCCCTCCAAGCTCCATCCTCTGCTGCTCCCTGGCAGCAGCCAGGGCCACCCTGCCCGGGCAGCTCTGGTGACTCAGAGCCCACCTCAGCCAGGGCTGGCTCCCTCTCCTGTCCCTGCTCTCAGGTTCCTTCCTGAGCCCGAGGAGGCCAGCAGGGCAAGCTTGGATGGTTTGGAGGAAGGGCAGTGCTGGAGTCATCCCTCCTGCCCCAGGGAGCTGCTGTCCAGCCACACCTGCACTCTCAGGAGCAAGGCTGGTCCCTGTCTGGAGGCTGGAATCACCTCACACCCACACACAGCTGTGCAGTGCTCACAGGGGTCCCAGGATGAGGAGGATGTTTCAGAAGGCTTGATTTATTATATTATATATTTTTTATATTTACATATTTTTATATATTATATATATTTTTTTATATATCAAAATATATCTATTATATATTTATATATTTATATATATTTATATATATATTTATATATTTATATATATCTTTTATATATATTTTTATATATATAAATATATAAAAATATTCATACATATTTTATCTATTTTATATATTTTTATATATTTTATATATATTATATATATTTTTATATATCAAAATATATATATTATACATATTTTTATATATATATATTTATATATTTATATATATCTTTCATATATATATAAATATATATAAATATTTCTACATATTTTATCTATTTTATATATTTTTATATATGTTATATATTTATGTATTTATATATGTAAATATATATATTTATAGATATTTTATATATTTTTAATAGATTTATTTATTATATTATATTAAAACTATACTTAAAGAATAGAAGAAAGGTTTTCATCAGGAGGCCAGCTAAGAATAGAAAAGGAATGCAATGGCTCTTGGACAGAGAGTCCAGGCCAGCTGACTGTGATTGGCCATTAATTAACAACAACCACATGAGCCCAATCCCAGCTCCACCTGTTGCATTCCACAGCAGCAGATAACCAATGTTCACATTTTGTTCCTGAGGCCTCTCAGCTTCTCAGGAGGAAAAAATCCAAAGGAAAGGATTTTCAGAAAATATCACGGCTACACTCAGCTGCCTGCCCTCACCTGCCTCCTGTGCCTGAGAGAGAAAAGGGACAGGAGGCACAGGGGACTCGTGGCAGTGTCACGGGGGTGTTTGGAACTGCCCCCCGAATAACAAAAACCTCTTTATCTTCCAGTAGGCAATGGCACTAAGCTGCCTTTTCAGTTCTCCTCGGTGGGACAGAATCCGCCCGGTGACTTCAGCAAACAGTCTGATGGGAGCCTCTTCACTAAGACCGGTACTAGGAACTCACTGTCCCCCTTCCTCCCGCCCCTTTGGGGTGCCAAACCCCCTAAAATGCCTTCCTGCCCCCTTTGGGGTGCCAAACCTCCCTAAACTGCCTTTCTGCCCCATTTGGGGTGCCAAATCCCCCTAATCTGCCTTCCTGCCCAATTTGAGGTGCCATACCCCCCTAATCTGCCTTCCTGCACCCTTTGGGGTGCCAAACCCCCCTAAAATGCCTTTCTGCCCCATTTGGGGTGCCAAACCCCCCTAAAATGCCTTCCTGCCCCATTTGGGGTGCCAAACCCCCCTAAAATGCCTTCCTGCCCCCTTTGGGGTGCAAACTCCCTAATCTGCCTTCCTGCCCCATTTGAGGTGCCAAACCCCCCTCAAATGCCTTCCTGCCCCATTTGGGGTGCCAAACCCCCTAAAATGCCTTCCTGCCCCATTTGGGGTGCCATACCCCCTAAAATGCCTTCCTGCCCCCTTTGGGGTGCCAAACCCCCCTAATCTGCCTTCCTGCCCCTTTGGGGTGCCAAATCCCCCTAAAATGCCTTCCTGCCCCATTTGGGGTGCCAAACCCCCCTAATCTGCCTTCCTGGTAATAAGAGGTATTAATACCTCTTAAGTACCCTTATCCTCTAAGGAGGATATTCCCAAGTGGACATTAAACCCCCAATTTTTTCCTGAATTCCGTGGTTATTCCTTCAGTGAAGGGGGGATATTCCCAACTGGGCATCTTTTGGCACCTTTAAGGTGCCAAACCCCCTCATCCTGTTCTGCCTTCCTGCCCCATTTGGGGTCCCAAGCCCCTCTAATCTGCCTTCCTGCCCCATTTGGGGTCCCAAACCCCCCAATCCTGCTCTGTCTTCCTGGAGCAGTCCCACACCTTGGCCTCACTGCCAATCTCTGAGGCACCTGCAGAGTGACTCTGCTGAAGCAGGGCAGCAAGGATTGTTAAAAACCATTCAAGTTTTATTTAGGGAACAGGTGGAGGGATTTTAAATTTTGTTTGTAATGGGCAGGGATAAATTTTAGATGATTCTTGAAGAAGACACCATTTTCCCCTCTAGTTTCATGGCTGAAAAATAACACAAACAGCACAACCTTAAAAAAAATTAAAAAATATGCAGGAGCTGCTTCACCAAAACCAAATCTTCATTCTCTATCTTATCACCCTGCTGCCACTTCCCACCAGAGGTGGGATCCAGGATTTTAAATTTTGTGTGTAATGAGCAGGGATAAATTAGATGATTCTTGAGGAAGACACCATTTACCCCTCTAGTTTCACTGGTGAAAAATACCACAAACAGCACAACCTTAAAAAAAAATAGTCAGGAGCTGCCTGTCCTCCTTCACCAGAACCAAACCCTCATTCACCATCTCATCACCCTGCTGTCACTTCCCACCAGAGGTGGGATCCAGGATTTTAAATTCTGTGTGTAATGAGCAGGGATAAATTAGATGATTCTTGAGGAGGACACCATTTGCCCCTCTAGTTTCATCACTGTTAAATAACACAAACAGCACAACCTTAAGAAAAAATGCAGGAGCTGCCTCACCAGAACCAAACCCTCATTCACCATCTCATCACCCTGCTGTCACTTCCCACCAGAGGTGGGATTCAGGTGCTCCAGAACCTGCCAGGCAGAGTCAGGTGTGATTAATTGGGGATGCTGGGCCATGGTGACATTGGCTGTGACACTGCTGGGGGGTGTGAGGGGGTCAGGGCTTCTCCAGCTGCCCGAGGAGCTGCAGGAAGGCCGGGCTGAGCTCTCTGCACTAATTAAACAGCCTGCAGCTCTCTGCAAGAGCCACGATGCTGACTTTGGGACTCGGCCTGAATTTAATTGGTCTGATTGCATTCCACCTCTCTGCATTCCTCAGACATTTTAATTAGCCAGCCCTCCTCCCCTGCCTTTTCCTGCCTGATTGGGTGGTGGCACAGGCATCTGTCTGACAGGCTGTCTGTCTGTCTGTCTGTCCCACCCGGGGCATGGCTGCATTTCCATGTTGAGCAATGCAATACTAATGAGGTGGCACTTCCAGTCCTGCTGGGGACACCCCGGGGGTGGCAGTGGCAGGGGCTGCTGTGTGTGACTGTGTTTTGTGTTGTCACAGCCTACCCCTCCATAGTGAGGCACCAGTCTGCAAAGGTGACGCCACAGACGTGGAAATCCTCCTCCAAGCAGTCTGTATTGGTAAGGAAAAGAAGAATTTTTTTTTCTTGGGGGGCTTCAGGAATAAGGATGGGGGCATGGAAATAAAAGTTTCAGCCCCACTGCTCCTGTTCAGGATGCAGATTAACCCCCCAGCACTGATCAATGCTGCAAAAATGATGTTGTGTAAAGGTTTTGGTCTAAAATATGATGCAGGAGATAGGGACAGAGCAAATCCTCTAAAATAGTACTGATAGCACTTTTCCCTGTCACCCACCCTGTCCTTTGGGAGCATGGAAATAAAAGTTTCAGCCCCACTGCTCCTGTTCAGGATGCAGATTAATCCCCCCAGTACTGATCAGTGCTGCAAAAATGATGTTTTGAAAAGGTTTTGGTCTAAATATGATGCAGGAGATAGGGAGAGTGCAAATGGTGTAAAATGGTGCTGATAGCACTTTTCCCTGTCACCCACCCTGTCCTTTGGGAGCATGGAAATAAAAGTTTCAGCCCCACTGCTCCTGTTCAGGATGCAGATTAACCCCCCCTAGTGCTGATCAATGCTGCAAAAATTATGTTGTGTAAAGGTTTTGGTCTAAAATACGATGCAGGAGATAGGGAGAGTGCAAATCCTCTAAAATAGTACTGATAGCACTTTTCCTTGTCACTCACCCTGTCCTTTGGGAATGTGGAAATAAAAGTTTCAGCCCCACTGCTCCTGTTCAGGATGCAGATTAATCCCCCCAGCTTTCACAGCTCTAATCAATGCTGCAAAAATGATGTTTTGAAAAGGGTTTGGTCCAAAATATGATGCAGAAATAGGGACAGTGCAAATGCTGTAAAATGGTGCTGATAGCACTTTTCCCTGTCACCCACTCTTGTGACATCCACAGAGTGCCAGTGACACCAGACAGCCACAGCAAAGTGATCCTGTCCTGCAGGATCCCAGGTGAGGGGTCAGAAATCCCCACAGCAGCTCTGCCCCCCTGGTTTCACACTGACCATGATGAGGGGCACAGGGCAGGGATCTTTTAGGGTTTGTGGTTTCAAATCCTCTGCCTCAGGAGCACCCAGTTCATCTGGTTTTATTCACTGTGCTGCATTGAGGCCTTGCATGATCTGAATTGATCTTAAAGGTCTCTTCCAACCTAGAAATTCTGTGATTCTGTGAATTAAGATTGTGGAGCTTTTACCACCACAAACGAAACATTTTTTAATTTTTCTTCTTTATATTTCTTTAAATTTTTTTTTAAATTTTTTTTTTTAATTGCATGTTTGTGAGAGATGATTTAGTGTTTGGTGGAGGTGAGAGCTGTAAGGAGCAGAGAGCATTCCCACACTGAGGGAAGCACACAGCAGGTGGAAATTGAGCACTGCAGCTGGATCTGCCCCATTTTCAAGGCTCCCCAGGAGGAGAATTCCCATGGAAGGGATGTTCCTTGGCAGATTCTCCCAGGAAATCCAGCCTGGAGCCTTTGCAGGTGCTGCAGCAAAGCAGCAAAACTCTGCCATCCCTTCTGCCTTGGGTTTGACCTCTAAAACATCATCACCATTGTGTTCCCAGGCATTTTCCTTTAATCCCCACTGAGAAAATCTGGGTGACTTCACCCACCATCCCTTCCCTGTGTCCCAACCTCTCCTTTTTACACATTTATAACGACCATTTCCTTTTTATAGCCAATCTTCACCACACAGCCCTGAACCCAACAAGTGAGCTGATAAATAGAAACATTTCAAAGCACCAAAATAGAAATCCATCCTGCAGTATCTCTGCAGGAGCTTTTATGGTCTGTTGGGCCAATAATCTGGCTTTTAAACCAGCTTTTAAATGTGTATTTAAGTCATATACATTCGAAAAGGTCTGTAAATATGAATTTTCACAAAGGACTGTGCTGTTTAGGGAGGAAGGTCTTTCTCACACCCAGGGAGCTGTTTTAAATGCAGCCCCCCTCTTTCATATCTTAATTCTGCTGGAAATTAGAGCCATAAAATGAAAAGAATCTCGACAAAAGGGAAATTGAGCAGGGGGAAGGGCTGGGCTTGCTCTGGAGTTTCCTGCTGCTCTTGGGGCTGCACCAAAAGGGCCCTGTGGGGTTTTCCCACCTGAGAACAAACCCAAGGCAGACTCGGCTTTAAAACATCAAATTCTTCCTGAATTCCATGGTTATTCCTTCAGTGCTGGGGGGATATTAAAAACCCCCATTTTTTTCCCGAATTCTGTGGTTATTCCTTCAGTGATTGGGAGATATTCCCAACTGGACATTCATTAAAACCCCATTTTTTTCTGAATTTAGTGGTTATTCCTTCAATGATGGAGGGATATTAAAACCCCCATTTTTTCCTGAATTCTGTGGTTATTCCTTCAGTGATGGGGGAAATTTAAACCCCCATTTTTTTCCTGAATTCCATGGTTATTCCTTCAGTGATGGGCGATATTAAAATCCCCATTTTTTCTCCCTGAATTCCATGGTTATTCCTTCAATAATGAGGGGACATTAAAACCCCAATTTTTTCCTGAATTCCCTGGTTATTCCTTCAGTGATTGGGGATATTAAAATCCCCATTTTTTTCCTGAATTCCATGGTTATTTCTTCAGTGATTGGGCGATATTAAAATCCCCATTTTTTTCCTGAATTCCATGGTTATTCCTTCAGTAATGAGGGGATATTAAAATCCCCATTTTTCTCCCTGAATTCCATGATTATTCCTTCAGTGATTTGGGATATTAAAATCCCCATTTTTTTCCTGAATTCCGTGGTTATTCCTTTAGTGATGGGCGATATTAAAATCCCCATTTTTTTCCTGAATTCCATGGTTATTCCTTCAGTGATTGGGATATTCCCAATTGGACATTAAAACCCCATTTTTTTTCCTGAATTCAGTGGTTATTCCTTCAGTAATGAGGGGATATTAAAACCCCATTTTTTTTCCTGAATTCCATGGTTATTCCTTCAGTAATGAGGGGATATTAAAATCCCCATTTTTTTCCTGAATTCCCTGGTTATTCCTTCAGTGATTTGGGATATTAAAATCCCCATTTTTTTCCTGAATTCCCTGGTTATTCCTTCAGTGATTTGGGATATTAAAATCCCCATTTTTTCCTGAATTCCATGGCTATTCCTTCAGTGATGGGGGGATATTCCCAGCCAGGCTGGAGATTGTGCAGCCAGGGCTAATATTTATATAAAATATATGTATTATTTATATATTATAACATAACTAATTATAGTATAATATATATAAATATGCTATTCATATATTATAACATAACTAACTGAAATTATAGTATAATATAAATAAATATAAATATATAAATATACTATTCATATATTATAACATAACTAACTGAAATTATAGTATAATATAAATAAATATAAATATATAAATATACTATTCATATATTATAACATAACAAACTAAAACTATCGTATAATATAAATACATAAATTAAAATATTTTTAAATTAAGTTAAAATAGAAACATTTTATTATATAGTATTATATTAATTAATAAATATTTTTAAAAGTCTTATAATTAAAAGTGTAGAGTTAAATTAGTAGAATTAAATTAATTATATTTAATTTAAATTCATTTAAAATTTAAATTGATTTAAAATCTTTAAAATTAAATTATAGAAATGCAGATTAGACTATATAAAATAAATAATAAAATTATTTATTATTAATTTAGACGATATAAAAATAAAATAAATAAACCACATACAGATTAGACGATATAAAAATAAAAGAAATAAATAAAATTATTTATTATTAATTTAGACTATATAAAATATATAGATAAACCACATACAGATTAGACTATATAAAAATAAAATAAATAAATAAAATTATTTATTATTAATTTGGACGATATAAAAATAAAATAAATAAACCACATACAGATTAGACTATAAAAATAAAATAAATAAATAAAATTATTTATTATTAATTTAGACTATATAAAATATATAAATAAACCACATACAGATTAGACTATATAAAAATAAAAATAATAAATAAAATTATTTATTATTAATTTGGACGATATAAAAATAAAATAAATAAACCACATACAGATCAGACTATAAAAAATAAAATAAATAAATAAAATTATTTATTATTAATTTAGACTATACAAAAATAAAATAAATAAACCACATACAGATTAGACTATATAAAAATAAAATAAATAATTATTCATTATTGATTTAAACTGTATAAAAATAAAATAAAATAAATAAACCACATACAGATTAGACTATATAAAAATAAAAGAAATAAATTATTTATTATTGATTTAAACTGTATAAAAATAAAATAAAATAAAATAAACCACATACAGATTAGACGATATAAAAATAAAATAAATAAATAAAATTATTTATTATTGATTTAAACTATATAAAAATAAAATAAAATAAATAAACCACATACAGATTAGACTATATAAAAATAAAATAAATAAACAAAATTATTTATTATTAATTTAGACGATACAAAAATAAAATAAATAAACCACATACAGATTAGACTATATAAAAATAAAATAAATAAACCACATACAGATTAGACTATATAAAAATAAAATAAATAAATTATTTATTCTTGATTTAAACTATATAAAAATAAAATAAAATAAATAAACCACATACAGATTAGACGATATAAAAATAAAAGAAATTAACCATCAAAACCCGTTCAACACTCCAGTTCCTGGCAGCACTGAGGCAGGAATTGCTGAGATGAGGGTGGCTGGGAGGGGAGCAGGAGCGGTCGGTCTGACTCTGACGTGCCCGGTTCTCCCTTGCAGTCCCATTATCGCCCCTTCTACGTCAACAAAGGCAACGGAGCCACCTCCAACGAGGCGCCCTGAGCTGCTCAGCCGAGGATCGTCACCGATGTCCCCGCTCCTGCCCACCCTGCTGCTCCCCGGGCAGGGCAGCCACGGCCCTGCCCTCAGCACGCCGGGACTTCTCCCTCCTTGTCCCCTCCTTGTCCCCTCCTTGTCCCCTCCTTGTCCCCCCAGCTGCTCTGCCCCTCTGGGAATTGTGGATGCTTGGGTGGCACCCCCTGCTAGGCAGCTGTCCCCTTGTCCCCAGAGCTGTCAAACCCTGCTGGACGCCCCAAAGCTCTTCCCAGGCTCCAGATTTCCTCTCCGTGCTGGGGTCACATCCCCTGGTGGCATCACATATCCCCAGGGTGCTCCAAGCTCAGCCCTGCTCCTCACCTGCCCAAAAACCAAAGCAGGATTTTCCCAGAGATGGAATTTTGTCATCCCCTGCTAGGCAGCTGTCCCCTTGTCCCCAGAGCTGTCAAACCCTGCTGGATGCTCCAAAGCTCTTCCCAGATTTCCTCTCCACCCTGGGAACACCCAGCTCCTGCTTGTGTCACATCCCCTGCTGGCATCAGGGTCCTCCATCAGTTCAGTTCTGCTCCTCACCTCCCAGAAAAACCCCAGCAGGATTTTCCTAGAGATGCAGGATGTGGCACCCCCTGCTAGGCAGCTGTCCCCTTGTCCCCAGAGCTGTCAAACCCTGCTGGACACCCCAAAGCTCTTCCCAAGATCCAGATTTGCTCTCCATGCTGGGGACACCCAGCTCCTGCTTGCGTCACATCCCCTGCTGGCATCAGGGTCCTCCATCAGCTCAGTTCTGCTCCTCACCTCCCAAAAAAACCCCATCAGGATTTTTCCAGAGCTGGGCAATTGTGTCACCCCCTGCTAGGCAGCTGTCCCCTTGTCCCCAGAGCTGTCAGACCCTGTTGGACACTCCAAAGCTCTTCCCAGGCTCCAGATTTCCTCTCCATGCTGGGGTCACATCCTCTGGTGGCATCAGGGTCCTCTATCAGCTCAGCTCTTCTCCTCACCTCCCAAAAACCCCAGCAGGATTTACCCAGAGCTGAGAATTGTGTCACCCCATGTCCCCAAGGTCCTCCAAGCTCAGCCCTGCTCCTCACCTGCCCAAAAACCAAAGCAGGATTTTCTCAAAGCTGGGAATTGTGGCACCCCATGTCCCCAGGGTCCTCCATCAGCTCAGCTCTGCTCCTCACCTCCCAAAAAAGCACTGCAGAATTTTTCCAGAGCTGGGGAATTGTGTCACCCCCTGCTAGGCAGCTGTCCCCTTGTCCCCAGAGCTGTCAAACCCTGCTGGACACCCCAAAGTTTTTCCCTCTTCACCCTGGGGACACCCAGCTCCTGCTTGTGTCACATCTCCTGGTGGCATCTCATGTCCCCAGGGTGCTCCAAGCTCAGCCCTGCTCCTCACCTGCCCAAAAACCCCAGCAGGATTTTCCCAGAGCTGAGAATTGTGTCACCCCCTGCTAGGCAGCTGTCCCCTTGTCCCCAAAGCTGGATGCCCCAAAACCCTTTCCAGGCTCCAGATTTTCTTCTCCACCCTGGGGACACCCAGCTCCTGCTTGTGTCACATCTCCTGGTGGCATCTCATGTCCCCAGGGTTGTCCAAGCTCAGCCCTGCTCCTGACCTGCCCAAAAATCCCAGCAGGATTTTCCCAGAGCTGCTGGAGGTTTCCCAGCCCGTTCAAGTGCCCCTCCAGCCACCTTTTGGAATTAAGAAATAAAAAGCAAATCCATCCTAGTAATACAAGATTGATTAGATGCCATAGGTGCTGGGTGCTTTTCTAGTTTGTGGTGGTTTTTCTTAATTCCCTTAAACCAAAATTGATTTATATGCTGTAGTTCATGTATTTTATATTTTTTTTTCCCCTGCAGTGAGAATTACTGCCACAGCTTTTTTTGCTCAGGACAATATTTTTATATTTGCCCCCTGGACAGATGAATCACATCCAGGGTTGGAGAACCATTCCATGATCTCCCTGAGGTGATTCTCCCTCTCCATGGACAAGCTGAGGGGTTCAGTCCATGCAGTACAGGGGGAGAAATGGGAATGAGAGCCCTCAAATGCTGAACACCAAGACCCAACAGCTCCTTTTCACAATTTGCTCTATTCAAGCAGCTTTGGAATGGCTTCCCCCTCACTATTTCCTGCTTGCAGCCCCTTGCTGAAGGAGGTCCCACCTCAAAACTCCTTCCTGGCTCATCCCTTTGCAAAGATCCTCCTGGCTTTTAACCCAACCCCTCACCCAAAGCTCCTGGGGCTGAATGTTGGTTGTCCAGAGCACTCAAAATGTCACTTTATGATGATTTTTAATTTTTTTTCTCCCCATAAAGACCAGAGTGGGAAGGGGCTGGCGTGGCAGGGCAGGATATGACAAAAGGATGTGAAAAAAGGATAGAATTGCTGGGAAAAGCACTGAGGGCTTTGAGGATGTGTGTGAAAGGACAAAATCAGCCCCCTCCAGGTCTCACCGTTTTGCCCTTGAGCAGGTCCAGTAAAACCTTGCACCACCTCCTTGTTATGCTCCAAAACATGGAAATATTTTCCTTCTCCACCTCCTCCTCCTCATCTTGGATGTTAATTCCCCCCATCCCTGAGCGAGGCTGTGTGGTGCCAGCTGGACCCTCCTGAGGCCACCCCTGTCCCCTCTTTGCTCCCCTTGCCCTCCCCAGGGGCCTCCCACAGGAATGGAGCTGCTCCCTGCTTGCCCCAGCCCTGGAGACACCAGGACCCTCCTGGGATCCCCATTTCCCCCCCAGGATGGAGCTCAGGGGGCTCTGGAACGCCCCCTGTGCTTCCCTGGGGGTTCCAGCCGGGCTTTGGGGTGTGCAGGAACTGTTGGGATCCAGTCTTGGTCAGCAAAGCCCCAGCGATGATGGTGATGATGGTGATGATGATGATGATGGTGGTGACGATGGTGATGGTGATGATGGTGGTGATTCCTGCTCAGACAGGACAGGTGATGTAAAAGAGGCCCCTCACGTGTGCACCACGCTGCAGAAATACAAAATAAAGGAGAAAGCTCCATGTCTGACCAAACCCAGCGGGCTCTGCTCTGTCTTTGGTGTTTCTGTGCTCTCACTGAGGCCGGGCCTCTCCCAATTATCCTTGATTATCCTTGAGATCCTTGAATGTCCAGATTATCCTTGGGCAGCAGGCCTGGAGAAGCCATTTTCACAGCTCTCTGAGGCTGTTTCGCTGCTTTTTTGGATATTTGAATTATTTGAATATTGGAATTAGAATACCGGAATTTCCTTTTGTCAGAGGAAATTCCCACATCCTTGAGACTCTCCTTGAGAGTCAAAATCTGATGTACATTTCTAGTTTCACTGGTTTTTTTTGATATTTAAGGTCAGAGGAAATTGGCACATCCTTGAGAGTCAAAAGCTGATGTACATTTCTAATTTTGCTGCTTTTTGGATATTTAAGGTCAGATGAAATTGCCACATGAGAGTCAAAAGCTGATGTTCATTTCTAATTTTGCTGCTTTTTGGATATTTCACATCAGAGGAAATTCCCACATCTTTGAGAGTCAAAATCTGATGTACACTTCTAATTTTGCTGCTTTTTTGGATATTTAAGGTCAGAGGCATCTTCACACCCTTGAGGGCCAAAAGCTGATGTACATCCCCAGTACCACACCCCAAAAATACCCATTAGATCAGTTCCCAAGCACTGGTGCCACAAAAGCCCTTCCCTGCAAGGGCATTTCTGAAAAACCCCTCAGCCTGTGCCAGAGTTGAACTCCCCAGTTCCCTCTGGAGGGAAATGCTTGTTCCTGTTCTTATTGGCCAAAATCAGATTATTTTGGCCCAGCCTGGACCTGGATCTCCCCAGGAGGTTTGTTCTGGGACCCTCCACCCTCCTGAGCCCTTCTGGGGACCTCTGGTTGTGCTCAGCTCAAAGCTCTTGTGTCCATCCCAGCTCCTCCTTCCCCTCAAGGAAAGATAAAACCCCTGTGGGGTGCTGAAAATGCAGATTCAAGCCCAAAACCGAGTAGGTGTAGCACTGATAGCTGCTTGAAAGAGCAATTGTACATCCCTCTGTGTGGACAAGGGTTTTTCACAGATTTCCAGAGGATTCCTGGCATATTTTTACTCCCAGGCATTAAATACCAGCTGATTTTCCCCAGCCATCAGCACCACTCATCCTGAAGAGCCAGGATCCCACCAATCCACTGGAGGATTTGGCAAATCCTTTTTGTTTACCCCACAAGGGAGCCAGCAGAGGAGAGAGCTCAGCTCTTTGCCATCAATTCCACTCATTGCCTCCGTTACTGTTATTACTGTGATTAAAAAGCAATCAAAGAGAAATCTCCTGCCTGTCCTGGAACTGCTGCACAACATCTCAGTTCCACCAGTGGAGCAGGAGAAGGGAGAATTTCCAGCACCCCCTGAGCTCCTGGGCTCGGTGACAGCTGGAAATGAGGATGGAGCTCCTGGTCTGAGCAGGGAGCTGGGCTGGAATGGGGTAATGAAGGTTTTTAATGCAGGGGGTTGGGTTAAATGAGCTTTTTTGGGTCCTTTCTCACCCAAATTATTCCATGACCACCTAAGGAATAAGGGTGATGGGTTATGGGTTTCCCTGGGCCACCCAGGGGGGTGCAGGGGACACTGGGACACCCAAAGGGGCTGTCTGGGCAAGGCTCAGTGACACCCACAGGGTGACACCAGCAGCTGTGACAACCCTTTGGGGGCCTGGAACACGAAATCACAGCATGGACTGGGCTGGAATGGACCTTAAAGGTCTCCCTAGGGACAGGAGGTGGCTCTGAGGCTGCTCCTGGGGCAGGAGGTGGCTCCAGAATTGGTCCTGGGGCAGGAGGTGGCTCCATGGACAGTGCCAGGATGGACCCTGGGGACAGGAGGTGGCTCAGGGCTGGTCCTTGGGTCAGTCCTGGGGACAGGAGGTGGCTCAGATGGGTCAGTTCTGGGGACAGGAGGTGGCTCAGGGCTGGTCCATGGGTCAATCCTGGGGACAGGAGGGTCCTGGGGCTGATCCCAGAGTGGATCCTGGGGCAGGAGCCAGCTCGACACCGGTGACAGGGACAATCTTGGGGAGCTGTGCTGGGTCCCTGGACAATGGCAGGGACAATCCTGGGGACAGGAGGTGGCTCAGGGCTGGTTCTTGGGTCAATCCTGGGGACAGGAGGGTCCCGGGGCTGGATCCAGACGCAGGAACCAGCTTGGCACCAGTGACAGGGACAATCCCAGGGGGCTGTGCTGGGTCCCTGGACAATGCAGGGACAATCCCGGGGACAGGAGGTGGCTCAGGGCCAGTCTTTGGGACAATCCCAGGGACAGGAGGTGGCTCAGGGCCAGTCCTCGGGACAATCCCAGGGACAGGAGGTGGCGGTGCCCCAGGTCGCTGCTGCCGCCAGGTGTCAGCGCTCCCCTGCTCTGCACGCAGAATCCCGGCTGCCCGCCCCGCATCCTTCGCGTTTCACCCCAAAACCAACAACCCCCGGCTCCATCCTGCTCCCGTGCCCAGGCTCCCTGATGGTGACAATGCCAAGGGAATTGTCGCTAACCGGGCACAGACCCTCTGCTCGGGGTAAATTCCCTGGAATATCCAGCTGAGGATCAAGGCAGCCACTTCCAAAGCTTTTTTCTCTCCTAATTCAGCTCACTCAACCACTTGACTTCAGTCACCAGAGCAACGCAGGCCACTGTTTTATCTCGGTACATATTAACTATAAAGTTTTAAAATGAACAATCCTTCAGAGGCATAAACAAGAATTACAAAATCTAATTGCCTGCAAACCTTTAAATTCTCGCAATATTTTATAATGCCATAAATTTGCCACTCTCTTGCACAAAGATAACACGGAGATAAAAGTGTTTGAATTTGCTAATTAGCAAACATAAAACGCAGGGACGAGGTCTTAATGAAACTATTGGGATGTTCAATCAAAGGCTATGATAGCTCCTGAATTTTCATTGCCAGGACTCACATCTTTGGGCTTTTAGCTCTTCAGGCTCCAGACCTGGATAGAGCTTCCTACAGGTTAATATTTCCCTTAACCTGGAAAAAAACAACCCAGCATTTAAGCCAGCTAAAGCACGCATGGGTAGTTATGGTAATTAATTTGCACATTTTAGTGCTTTTAAACGAATAATCTTACACTCTGCCTTCAGCCACGCATCTAGACCTGGAGCAGCAAAGCCTCTTATATATGAGAGCAATGAAGGATGAATATTTTGTCCTTTCTGTTTGTTATTACCGGCTCTTCACTGTTTTGTAAATAAGAGTTTTAATGTTGTTGTGACTGGGATTTCCAATGCCTTCCCCCTGAGAAGCCAGGCAGCATCAGGACACGGGTGCACCAAGAGGAGCAGTGCTGATCCTGAACCCCCTGCTCTGGGATGCGTTTTGGGGAGGATTTACAGCAAATTCTGTCAAACTCTGCCTCACAGTGTTTGATTACCCTGCTAGGACCTGATCCCAGTCAGTGTTTCCGTGGCTGGCACCCCAAACCTGGCTCAGTCTGGCTTTGATGAGCTCCAGGAAGAGCTTAACAAGTCCTGGATGCCCCCAAATCCTGGTGAAACTGGGCCCAATGGGCAAACACAACCCAGGGTTGTCTTTGCTGCCATCAGGGGCTGCTCATCACTCCCTGCATCAGCTCAGGGTGGTTTTATTCAATATTTGAGGGCCAGAGTTGCTTGCAGGGTCTCTGCAACTCAGACACCACAGCACAGCTGGCTGGCTTTGCAGCTATTGTATTTGTGGGGTGCCCCAATGAAGGGAGGAATGATGAATCTGACCCCATGCTCTCAGAAGGCTGATTTATTATTTTATGTTACTATATTATAATAAAGAATACTAAACTATACTAAAGAATACAGAAAGGATACTTACAGAAGGCTAAAAAGATAATAATGAAAACTCGTGATGCTTTCCAGAGTCCTGACACAGCTTGGCACTGATTTGCCAATGAGTGAAAACAACTCACACCAAAAATCCAATGAAACAATCACTGGCTAATATATTATTTTATGATACTATATTATAATAAAGAATATTAAACTACATTATATAAAGAATACAGAAGAGATACTTACTGAATGTAAAAATAATAATGAAAACTCGTGACTCTTTCCAGAGCCCTGACACAGCTTGGCCCTGGTTGGTCAATGAGTAAAATAATTCACACCAGAAATCCAATGAAACAATCACTGGCTAATTTGTTATTTTATGATGCTATATTATATTAAAGTATAGTAAACTACATTATACTAAAGAATACAGAAAGGATACTTACAGAAGGCTAAAAGATAATAATGAAAACTCGTGACTCTTTCCAGAGTCCTGACATATCAACTTGGCACTGATTGGCCAATGAGTCAAAATAATTCACATTAAACCAATGAAACAATCACCTGTTGGTAAACAATCTCCAAACACATTCCAAAGCAGCAAAACACAGGAGAAGCAAATCAGATAATTATTATTTTCTTCTTTTTTTTTTCCTGAGGCTTCTCCTTCCCAGGAAAAAACTCCTGGGCAAAGGGATTTCTCAGAAGACACGAATGCCACATGCAGGGTCACTGCCAGGGCTGTTTTTTGGGATC
This sequence comes from Geothlypis trichas, assembly GCA_009764595.1. NCBI lineage: Eukaryota > Metazoa > Chordata > Aves > Passeriformes > Parulidae > Geothlypis > Geothlypis trichas. The sequence goes on from CM019922.1 coordinate 6,151,650, forward strand.
CTTGGCCCCAAACCCCAGAGGAGCTCTGGCACTCTGCACCCAGCCCTGCTCCAGCAGTCTGACCAGCCCCATCACCTTTTCCCTGCCTTTGGCCCCTGTCAGGAGCAGGAAATCTCCTTTAGAGGGACACCTTGAAGGGCCACAGCCTGCCCATGGTGCCTTCAGGCAGGATTTACTTCCCATCTCCTCCTCCTGCTCAGCTCCACAGCCCTGCTCTCCCTGCTGCTTGTGGATTCTGTGAGAGCTTTGCCGCTGCAAATCCTGCAGGATTTAATATCCACTCTGTAATCTACTGGCACCAACAGGCATTATCTAACTAAACCTTAAATTGAAAATGCTCCTGTGCTCATTCCCCCCCAGCCACGCTGAGCAGGACGGGCTCTCTGAATCTCTCTCTAATTAAAATCCAGCAGCTCTGCCCGGTGTGACACTCAGCTGGTGCTGCCACCAGTGCCACAGGAGTGTCAGGACAGCAGTGCCAGACCTCCAGCTTAACCTCACCCACCCCTGTCCCCTCTCTCATGCAGCAGGGGCTGAATTCTGGGCTTTATTTTCCTCTGCTCAGTCAAGTTTGGCTCTTTTTGGTCCAGTTTGTCACTGAGAGTGTTCAACTCCTTGTCCCAAGCCATTATAAGATTTTAATGATTCTGTTTGGGCCATATTTTGTCACTGAGGATGTCCAACTCCTTGTCCCAAGCCATTACCAGACCTTAGTGACCAGGGCCATTCTGTTTGGGTCATAGTTTGTCACTGAGGGTGTCCAATTCTGTCTCAAGCCTTTACCAGACTTTAGTGATTCTGTTTGGACCAGTTTGCCACTGAGGGTGTCCAACTCCTTGTCCCAAGCCATTACCAGACTTTAATGATTCTGTTTGGACCATATTTTGTCACTGAGGGTGTCCAACTCCTTGTCCCAAGCCATCACCAGACTTTAGTGACCAGGGCCATTCTGTTTGGTCCCGTTTGTCACTGTGGGTATCCAACCTTGTCCCAAGACTTTACTAGACTTTAATGATTCTTTTTGGGCCATATTTTGCCACTAAGGATGTCCAACTCCTTGTCCCAAGCCATTACCAGACCTTAGTGACCAGGGCCATTCTCTTTGGGCCATAATTTGTCACTGAAAGTGACAATTCCTTGTCCCAAGCCATCACCAGACTTTAGTGATTCTGCTTGGACCAGTTTGCCACTGAGGATGTCCAATTCCTTGTCCCAAGCCATCACCAGGCTTTAGTGATTCTGTTTGGGCCATAATTTGTCACTGAGGGTGTCCAACTCCTCATCCCAAGCCATTGCCAGGCTTTAGTGATCAGCAAGGAAATTTTTCAGAGTCCTGGTAGGTTCCATGAAGAAAGGGAACTGAGCAGCATCCTCAGATCCTCCCTGCAGCCAGGTCTCAGATGCCAGTGACCTGGCTGGGCTAGAAAATCCCCCAGCTGGGCTGGCAGAGGTGAGCAATATTTAGGATTTTTAGTTTTATTAGGGGGAAGAAAAGGTCTCAGTCCCCAGCAGGCCTGTTGTGTGTGTCAGGTGGATTGATCCCCACTGACACCCTGCAAATGGAAAAGGGGAAAATTCTGAGGGTGAAAATCAATCAGGAAGTGCAAGAGCAGAGCCAGGGGGAGGCAGAGCAAGTCCAGCTGCTTGAAGAGCACATCTGGCAGCAACAGCTGCTTCTGAGTGCCCCAGATGTGGGGGAACCACCTCTGGTGAGGCTCCCATCAGTGAGAACTTGGCTTATGCCCCTAATTAATGCCACTTTTGGCACTTTTCATGCCACTTTTAGCACTTTTAAATCCTCTTAACCACTCACCTGAGGTGGCTGCCCCTCAGCAGGATCAGCATCTCCATTGGATTGATTTGCCCAGCAAATGTGAGTCCCCATTTTACTACCAAACACAGAAAAGATGGGAATTGGGAATTTTACCCTCATTTCCCCTGTTTCCCTGGCAGGTGGAAGGAGGATAACATCTCCTGGTTCAGCAGGATGTGCAAAATCCCTCTGCCATTCTTACCCTGAGCCTTTATCAGCTGCTCTGCCACCTTGTGAAATTCCCTTTTTGCCCACAGCAGGCTGAAGAGCCACCAAGGGGGCTGAGATTTGTGCTGCTGGCACTGAGATCCCACCCTGGCATTTTGCTGTTCCAGAAATAAACTTCAGCTTAGGCTTTATCTGCTCCTGGTGAATGCCTCAGGAAAGCAGCCAAGGAAGAGCCCTGATGTGCTGTGGACTGGCCCAAGGGGAGCTTGGGTAGTTAAAGACAGAGAAATTCTGGCTCCTGAGCCCTGCCCTGTTTGTTTTGTGGAATTTGGAACCCAAATAATTTGGATTTTTGAGCTCAGAGGTGCCCCAGGGATGTGCATTGCCTCAATTCCACCTCAGAGTCACCACTGGCACGTGAAGTTTGGGCTGCACTGACCCAGAGCTGGAATTTGGTGAAATCTGCCCAAAAATCTGCTCAGAAAACTCTCAGCACTGAGGGGATTGTGGTGGGCAGAGAAATCCTCTCTGTTCCTGCTTTTCCTGCCAATTTAAAGTTCACTTTCTGCCCCCAAAGCCTCTCTGAATGATTATTCTCCCTGACCAGGGAGGGATGGATGATCCTTGCTCGTTCTTTGCTCCCTTTTCTCTGTGCTGGGAATTCTCTTCCCAATTATCCACCTTGTCCTCATAAATTGGGATCTTGCTGACCCCTAAACAAGGGGAAAAAATGTTTCATAATAGAGGAATCCTTGTGTATTTTGGGGATTTTGAGGGCTTCAAGGAACACAAAGCAGTGAAATCCTGACCTCCTCTCCCAGCGAGGGGGATTGCAAAGGAGACAGCAGCATTAATTATTGATCCCAAATGGAATTAATAAAGAAAGAACATTTCCTACAGCTGATAAAATGTTCTGTGCCAGATCCTTATCCCCGGGTCAGCAGCAGGAACGAGACAACAGTGACAAACAAGATGTGAATCCTCATTTTTCCCAAAGGAGAAAAAAAACCCAGGAGCTGCTGAGGACACAGAGTGAGTTTCAAAGTTTGGGATCAGGAGAGGCTCTGCAGGCCCTGTTACTGCTGGGACAGCCATCCCCAAATCCTGTGGGAATTTGGGATTTTGGGGTGTGCTTTGCTGAGCTCCCAGGAGGAGCTGCCTCTCCCTTTGCTGTGGAATTTGAGCAGTGTCACAATTTTTATGGAAAATCCTTTCCTTAGGATTTTTCCTCCTGAGAAGCTGAGAGGCCTCAGGAACAAAATGTGAACAATGGTTATCTGCTGCTGTGGGATGGAACAAGTAGATCTTTGAGTAGCCCATGTTGGTTGTTTCTAATTAATGGCCAATCACAGTCAGCTGTGAGAGTCTGAGCCACAAACCTTTGTTATCATTCCTTCTTTTTCTATTCTTAGCCAGCCCTCTGATTAAATCCTTTCTTCTATTCTTTGAGTATAGTTTTAATGTAATATATATCATAAAATAATAAATCAGCCTTCTGAAACATGGAGTCAGATCCTCATCTCTCCCCTCATCCAAGCACCCCTGTGACCATGGTCACAGAGCAGCAAAAAACTCTTGGAATTATCACAATTCAAGGTTTCTCTGATTTTCCCCCTGTTGAGGTTAAGGTGGTTCCTCATGTCCAGAATTATGGAATTCAGCTTGGATGCTGAACCCCTCCAAGTGCTCCCCTCACTCTGGAATCTCTGAAAATGACACAATTTCCTTTATTCCTGATGTGCACTCACATAAATACTGCCAGGGTGCATAAATCTGCATCAATTAACACCCCTCAATATTAGGAAAGCTCTAATGAGCAGAAAGAAAACAGATTAAAGATAAAGGACTTGCAGCAAGTCTGTGCAAGACCTGGGATTTTGTCACACCTGATGGAAGAGCACAAAAGCAGAGGATGGCCCAGGTATAAACTGAATTTTAATTTTAATTCATTTTTTACCACAGTCAGGATGTTTGATGACCTACTTGCATTTATTTGCACCCCCAAACTCACCTGCATCACAAATTATTGGCAAAGGGAGGGGGATTTTGTGTGTTGATTGTGATTCCATAAATAATCAGGGGTAGTGCTGACATGCAGAAGAAATCCATCCAAATGATGCTAACGAGCAGGATTTGGGGAAAGTTTAACCCAAATTGTGCTTGGGAGTCACAATCAGCAAAAAAAAATAAAATAAAAGCTGGATTCTGTCATCACAAATCCCCTAAAATTAGAGAGAAGTGGGAGGTTCAAAGGTTGAGTGTTGGAAATTAAGGCAGGGCACTTTTCTCCTCTAAATATTCTGAATTTGCATTGCCAGCAGCAGCAGCAGAGCAGTGAAATGTGCCTTTTAAACAGTAAAATGTAATTTTAAAACAGCAAATTGTGATTTTCAACAGGCCCATTGGGAGGAGGGAGTTCAGGACAGGATAAAGGTTTGGAAATCTGATTTATAACAACGATGGCACAGCCAGGAGCAGCAGCAGCTCCTTGTTTGGGTTTTTCCTTTTAGTCTGAAGCCCCAAAAATCAGCTCAGTCCCAACCCATCCCTCCCAGTTTCTCCCAGTTTGTCCCCAGCAAAAAAACCCAGCACCCACTGAGGTGGGAAAACACCAGAAATCTGAGAGGGTTTCCAAACAATTCCCCTGCTGACAAATCTGGGATTTTAAGGCCAGTTTAAGGCCATTTTAAGACCATTTTAAGGCCATTTTAAGGCCATTTTAAGGCCAGTTTAAGGCCATTTTAAGGCCAGTTTAAGACCATTTTAAGACCATTTTAAGGCCATTTTAAGGCCAGTTTAAGGCCAGTTTAAGGCCAGTTTAAGGCCATTGTAAGGCCAGTTTAAGACCATTTTAAGGCCATTTTAAGACCATTTTAAGGCCATTTTAAGGCCAGTTTAAGGCCAGTTTAAGGCCATTTTAAGGCCAGTTTAAGGCCAGTTTAAGGCCAGTTTAAGACCATTTTTCTGCCTGCTCCCAGGGCTGCTCTGCCCTCTCAGACCCATCTCAGGATTTTCATGGAGCAGGGACATGGGGAGGGAGAGGAGCTGGAAATTCTCAGCAGGAAAAGCAGGAACAGAGAGGATTTCTCTGCCCACCACAATCCCCCCAATGCTGAGAGTTTTCTGAGCAGATTTTTGGGCAGATTTCACCAAATTCCAGCTCTGGGTCAGTGCAGCCCAAATTTCAGGTGCCAGTGGTGACTCTGAGGTGGAAATTGAGGCAATGCACATCCCTGGGGCACCTCTGAGCTCAAAAATTCAAATTATTTGGGTTCCAAATTCCACAAAACAAACAGGGCAGGGCTCAGCAGCCAGAATTTTAGCTGGAAATTCTCAGTGTTCCACAGCACCCTCAAGGAAAATATTCCATTTCTCCAATCCTCCAATGGGGATTCTGCACCAGCTCCCAACTTTCTGAATCCTATTCCAGAAAATTCCAAACTGGCCCAGTTATTCCTGCTCCCAGCCCATCAAACCTCCCAAAATTGCCCATTCTACCTGTCCTCACTTCACTTTTCTTCTGGAATTTCTCTTCCCTCCCTTCTCCAGCACCACTGGAGGGCCCACAAGTTGTTTGAAGGAGTCTTATCCTTTATTTGCCACCCCCTGGAGTTAAAATATAATGAGCTCTATAAATAATAAATAAATCAGCAATTCTTTTTCATGTCTTTGGAAAGGCTATTCTCTGAGGCTACACAGCTTTTAGAATTTTTAATGGCACTGCAAGGCTGGGGGGAGCCAGAGAGTTTTTCTTTTTGATTTTTCAAGATAAACACATGATTCATGGAGGTGAAGCTTTAAGGAAAGCCCCCAAAAATAAAAAAAGCCAAGGAAATCTGATGAAATCATCTTCTTTCAGTTCAGTGGAAAGAGTGGGGAAAAGTGGATTAAGTTTTGCTTGGAACCTCGTAAGAGAAAACATTTCCTCCCACCAGATAAACAGATCAAGGTTTTTTAATGCATCTACACTTGGTATTTTGAACAACACGGTGCTTGGAAGGATGAGCTCAGTGTCTGACACATCCCCAAAAAGGGAGACACTAAAAGGGGAAGAGGAGACTGAGCTGTGCTCATTTATTTGGGATTTTTTTGTTGGTGTTGTGACAACAGTTCAGATTGTCTTTAGGGTATTAAGAGAAACCACCCAAATCTGGGGGATTTCTGTTATTAACACCCTGATATCCTATATTACCTTATCCTTAACACCCTAAATATCATATATTAGGGAAATTCAACCCAAACATCCTTGGTGAAAATTGCCACAGCTGAGTGAGGAAGAGCAAAAATAAAAAATAAAAATAAATAAATATTCCCCTGCTAGGTCCTGTCTCAGCAAAGCCTTCCTTGCCTGTTTCCTTCCTAATGAGGCTTTTTCCAGCCCTGAGGAGAGAATTCCCTGTGGAATGGGAGCACCAGGATGAGAATGTGCTGGAATTTACACCCAGCAGGGCTGCAGGGAAGGGGGCAAAGGGATGGGAATCAAAATAACTCACACAGACCTTGATATTTCCACTGTCTCTGCCCCAGAGAAATCCCAAACTCAAAACCTGGGGGGTTTGTGGTGGAAAACATCCCCAAATTCCTCAGCCACCCCTGGTCCAGCAGGGTTTTATTTTGTTTTATTTTTTTATTTTGTTTCTGTTTCCCCAAGAATCAGAGCAAACCCTCCAGAGCAAAATCAAAATAATCAATGTGAATAAAACCCACGGAGGATGGCAGCACGGCCAAAGGGAGCCAGGCATGGAACAAAAGCAAGGCCAGGGGATTATTTTGGGATTTGTTGTGTTCTTCTGTCATTCCCTATCCATTTCCCCCCACGGAAAAATAGAAGTGGAACAGAATTCTTGGGCATTGCCAAGGAAAAACAGATTTTAGCTGAGCCTAAAATACCCTGGGTAAAAATCTCTTTCCTTGAGGCAGTGGGAAATAAATCCCGAAGTTATAACCCCAGGAAGGGGCGCTCAAATTTCCTGTCAGTCAAGAGTATGGCTGCTTAATTACCTGCCTAATTACCTGTCTAATTACTTGGACATTGCCTGTCTAATTAGCTGTACCACTGTGGCAAGAGAGCTGCTGCTGGGCTGGATGTGTGGGCAGCAATTTTTGTCCCAGGAAAATCCTTTCCAGGTGGGAATCACCGAGCAGAGGCTTCACCTGCAGCTCCCTGTTCTTGAGGAGCCTCAAAAAACCAACACAGACAAGCAGAGCACCTGAAAACTCCAAAACACATCCCACAAAACCTTAATTAAGGGAGTTTTTTTAGTGCTTTCTCATACCTGGATGAGAAGCTGAATATTTCTGTATTTGTGGGATGAGTCATTTCCTGCCGATTTGGGAAAACCTGGGGCTTGCTTTGAAGGGGGGGAGGTTTTGTTTCTGCAGAGCTGGGAGCTGGCAGGGAGGGGGATTTGTCTCAAATCGAGCTGTGTCTGCAGTTTGGGTTGCCAGGCAGGTTCTCCCAGAGTGATCACAGCTCAGAGCTGCAGAGCTGAGCAAACTTTGGGGGAAAATCCCCATTTTTTGGGGTCAGCATCTCCTACTCTGCACCAGCAGCCCCCTTGTCTCACTTTAAATCTCCCATAATTGTTCTAAAAGCTCTGAGATGGTCCCCAGGGGCCAGATGAGAAAACAGGAATTGAAGGAAGGTTAAAATGCTGATTTAGAGCTGCTAATGCCCCTCAGGAGCTCCACAAACATCCCCTTGGAGCAGGGCCCATCTGGATAAGAGCAGGAATTGCTCAGGAGCAAACCCTGAAGGTTAATGAACACACCAGCCTCCTCTAGAACTTGGATTTTCTTTATTTTCACCCATTCCCTGCCCTGGAGATCCCTGAATCTGGATTTGGGATCCCTGGATTTGGGATTTTATTTATTTGGGATTTTATGAGCCATGGATGGGGTGGGAGAGCTTTGGATGCTCTTGGTGCAATTCCTGACCTCCCTGAACCTGTCAGTGAAGAATGAAGGGAGGAATTCAGGGGCATCTTAAACCTCTTGAGGTTCAGATGGTTCCTCATATCCAGAATTATGGAACTGAGCTCAATAACCCATTTCTAGGAAGGGTTGGACCAAAATTTGACCTCCCTGAACCTGCCAGTGAAGGATGAAGGGAGGAATTCAGGGGCATCTTAAACCTCTTGAGATTAAGATTGTTCCTCATATCCAGAATTATGGAATTGAGCTCAATAACTCATTTTTAGGAAGGGTTGGACCAAAATTTGACCTCCCTGAATCTGTCAGTGAAAGATGAAGGGAGGAATTCAGGGGCATCTTAAACCTGTTGAGGTTAAGATGTTTCCTCATATCCAGAATTATGGAATTGAGCTCAATAACCCATTTCTAGGAAGGGTTGGACCAAAATTTGACCTCCCTGAACTTGCCAGTGAAGGATGAAGGGAGGAATTCAGGGGCATCTTAAACCTGTTGAGGTTCAGATGGTTCCTCACGTCCAGAATTATGGAATTGAGCTCAATAACCCATTTTTCAGGAAGGATTGAACCAAAACCATGCAGAAGCAGGGAGAGCTCATCAGGAGAACGGGAGAATTTGGATTTCACCTTAAAAAGCACCGAAAATGAAGGGCAGGGTTCAGCTGGGATTGATTTATCCTGGCCGGGCCCTGCACTCATTGTTTCTGTTTCTCCAGGCTCCTTCCAAGGAAGGCAGGGCTGGGAGCTGAAGAAAGCCTCGGATGCCTTGGAAACCTCTTTTATCTCCCCTTTGATCCCTCCCGGCCCGTTGCAGCATCAATCCCCACTTTGATCTCGGCCTTTCTCGCCTCTCCCCATTCTCTGCCCTTCCCTCTGCAGGAACACTCTGATTTCCCTCCAATTCCACCTCCCCTCCTCAATTTCCCCTTCTCTCCTCGGCCTGCCAGGCTCACCCTCCTCAGTGCCCACAGAACATTTTTGTATTCTTTATTTTTGTATTCTGTATCTTTGTATTCATTATTTTTGTATTCTGTATTTTTGCATTCTGTATTTTTGTATTCTGTATTTTTGTATCCTTTATTTTTGTATTCTTCATTTCTGTATTCTTTATTTTCGTGTTCTTCATTTCTGTATTCTTCATTTCTGTGTTCTTTATTTTTGTATTCTTCATTTCTGTATTCTTTATTTTCGTGTTCTTCATTTCTGTATTCCTCATTTCTGTATTCTTTATTTTCGTGTTCTTCATTTCTGTATTCTTTATTTTTGTGTTCTTCATTTCTGTATTCCTCATTTCTGTATTCTTTATTTTTGTATTCTTCATTTCTGTATTCTTTATTTTTGTGTTCTTCATTTCTGTATTCCTCATTTCTGTATTCTTTATTTTCGTGTTCTTCATTTCTGTATTCCTCATTTCTGTATTCTTGCTTCGATCTTGGATATCCTCAGCTATGGGGACACACCATCCTCACCCTCCAAAATTTGGGTTTAATCCAGAGAAATTCTGGATTAAAAAATTTTCTCAGCTGCCCATTACTGCCAAGAGCATCACCAACACTCCCAGCACCAGCAGCAAGTGTTGAAGGCTAAAAATGTCATTTTTTTCTAGCAAGACAGGACCAGGAGGGGAGATTTCCTGGGAGGAATCTTTTTATTTTTTTCCTTTGATAAAAAAGAACTGGTGGCCTAAGCCTGCCCTCCCTGCAAAGGCCAGGCTGCTTTCCAAAAAGGGACTTTTAGGTGCTTGAAGGTGTGAGGAGAAGAACTGGCAGCTCTTTGTTCTCAGGCTGAGCTGTGGGAGGTTCTTGGCCTCACCTCCAGCTCTCTCAGAGTTTTCTCCTCATCAGTGAGAGGAAAAGTGGATTTGTCTTTCTGAGCAAGCTGTGGGGCTGCTGGTGGGTAAAAGCAGCACTGGGAGAGAAAAGAAACAATGGGAAGGATTCCACTGATTGATGAATGGAAAAAGAGATTTAAACTTTAGGTTTGCTGAGAAATGAAAATGGGACACTGAGAGGTGAAAGAAACAACAGGGAAAAACCCCTAAATTCTGTAAGAATTAAAAATTCAAAGGGAGGGTTGTACATTAGAGGGAAATCTCTGGTATCAGGTGTATTGGGGAGTCTGAACCTCTCAAGTGCCTCAGAAATGGGAAAAACCCCTAAATTCCATAAGAATTAAAAATTCAAAGGGAGGGTTATATATTAGAGGGGAATCTTTGGGATCAGGTGTTCTGGGAAGTCTGAAGCTCTCAAGTGCCTCAGAAATGGGGAAAAACCCCTAAATTCAGATAAATAAAAATTCAAAGAGAGGGTTATACATTAGAGGGGAAATCTCTGGTATCAGGTGTGTTGGGGAGTCTGAACCTCTCAAGTGCCTCAGAAATGGGAAAAACCCCTAAATTCCTTAAGAATTAAAAATTAATAGGGAGGGTTATATATTAGAGGGGAAGCTTTGGTATCAGGTGTTCTGGGAAGTCTGAACCTCTCAAGTGCCTCAGAAATGGGGAAAAACCCCTAAATTCAGATAAATAAAAATCCAAAGAGAGGGTTATACATTAGAGGGGAAGCTTTGGTATCAGGTGTTCTGGGAAGTCTGAACCTCTCAAGTGCCTCAGAAATGGGGAAAACCCCCTAAATTCAGATAAATAAAAATTAAAAGAGAGGGTTATACATTAGAGAGAAATCTTTGGGATCAGGTGTGTTGGGAAATCTGAAGCTCTCAAGTGCCTCAGAAATGGGAAAAACCCCTAAATTCCATAAGAATTAAAAATTCAAAGGGAGTGTTGTACATTAGAGGGGAAGCTTTGGTATCAGGTGTTTTGGGAAGTCTGAACCTCTCAAGTGCCTCAGAAATGGGGAAAGAGAGAAAGGAAATGTGGCTGGAAATTGGGATAAAAAGAGACTGAGTCCTCCAAAAATGTGAGAGACCCCAGGGGATGCCCCATGGCCTCTGCCTTGATTGGAATAAAGTCCCAGGACTGCTCTGTCTCCTTTTTGGACATCAACCTCTGGTGTTTGGGGATTCATTTTCCTAACATCAGTTAAGAATGTTCTCCATATCTAAATTAAATTCTGTTTCAATCCCACCTGGACACGAGGATTTGAAGGCCGGCGTGGTATTTTCTTGAAATATTTCCATGTTCGTGCCCCCTTCACAAGTGCCAATCCCAGTGAAATATTGAAATATTTCCCTTTTCTTGCCCCCTTCACAAGTGCCAATCCCAGTGAAATATTGAAATATTTCCCTTTTCTCCCCCCCTTTTCCACAGGTGCCAATCCCAGTGAAATATTGAAATATTTCCCTTTTCTCCCCCCCTTTTCCACGAGTGCCAATCCCAGTGAAATACTGGAATATTTCCTTTCTCTTCCCCCCTTCTCCATGACTGCCAATCCCACTGAAATACTGAAATATTTCCCTTTTTTTTGCCCCTTCACAAGTGCAAATCCCAGTGAAATATTTCCCTTTTCTCCCCTCCTTTTCCACAAGTGCCAATCCCAGTGAAATATTGAAATATTTCCTTTTTCTTCCCCCTTCTCCACAGTGAGAGCTCAGCTGGGTGCACAGGGAGCTGATTAAAGCAATCAGCTGGTGTGTAATTAGTGCCCAAAGCGGCTGCTGAAGGCCCCTGGGATCCAATAACCACCCATGGATCAAATCCAGGATTTTCCCACCCTGAATTTATGGTTAAGAGCCAGGAATGATCCTCCAAGCTCAGTTTTGCTGCTCTCTGAGGCCTTTTGAGGACTCCCTGCCCTGTTTGGGTCACAAAAATGGAGCAACTGTTCCTCAAACCCACCCTGCAATTCCCACTCTTTTCATTTATTCCCATTATTTTCATTTATTCCCATTATTTTTTTCATTTATTCCCATTATTTTTTTCATTTATTCACTTGGCTTTATTTTTTTTTTCATGGCATGGACAAGAGTTTCATTTGCTGGTGCCATGGGAATCAATACATGATGATAAATTCTCTGTGGCTCAGCAGCTGATTCCCAATCCTTTATCTGAATTACTGCATTGATCCTTGAGTAAAAAAAAGAATTGCAAATAAAAATATAAGACAATTAAATGCTAGGCAATTAGCACTGAGCCTCAAGGTAGAAATTACTTAAATATAAAGGGGAGAGCTCAGTAATTTGCTTTTATTCCTATTTATTTTTTTTGGAGGATATCACTTCCAGGGATGGAGCAGCCACAGCTTCTCTGGGCACCCTGTGCCATTCTCACCCCACTCTTATACTGAAATATTTCTTCCCAATGTCCACCTAAATATTTCTGTATATTTCACTCAATATACTGAAATATTTCTTCCCAATGTCCACCTAAATATTTCTGTATATTTCACTCAATATACTGAAATATTTCTTCCCAACGTCCCACCTAAATATTTCTGTATATTTCACTCAATATATTGAAATATTTCTTCCCAACATCCCACCTAAATATTTCTGTATATTTCACTCAATATACTGAAATATTTCTTCCCAACGTCCCACCTAAATATTTCTGTATATTTCACTCAATATACTGAAATATTTCTTCCCAGTGTCCCACCTAAATATTTCTGCATATTTCACTCAATATATTGAAATATTTCTTCCCAACGTCCCACCTAAATCTAATTTCTCCAGTGCTATTTATTAGCAGAACAGGCTCCTTTTATGCTGGAAATTTGTGTTCACATGGGGAGATAAATGCTGCTGAAAAGCCTCTGTGATCTCGACCAGAATTAAGCATTATTGGGATAAGTAACAAACAAATGTAGGCAATGAAAGAAAATGGATGAAAGCTCTGGAGATAAGAAGTGTCCACAGGCTCTTCATGTTGGTTTGGGGTTTTTTGTAAAGAATCAAAGTAAATTGATTGCTTAAAAAAAAGTGTCTTTGACACCGTTTTAAGCAGAAAACCAAATCTGAGCTTGATAATCACAAAAGTTTCGACAGGAAATGATTTATGCTCATCCAATCAGAGATTTAAAACATGCCACAAACAAGAATCAAAGCTGCTCCAAATACTCTTCCCAGACACCCAGAAGTGACAAGCTTTAGGCCAAGATTTATCAGGAGAAACTCTTTTTTGGAATCTGTGGTTGCCAACACACACACGTCTGAGAAAGTTGCAATCACAGAGTATTCACAGAAAGCAAAGTGTGTGAAACTGCCACTAAAAAATTCATTTCCAATCAAATGAATGAGCAGCTGAATGGGGCCTGTTTTCCATTTGAAAATGTCATTCATCCCCAAGCAAATTATGTTGTGAAATTGTGCTAATTTTGACCAGAGGGGGATAAAAGAATATTGACAATGATGAGGTGTTCTGCTTTGGCAGTTTTGGAATAATTTCTCTGCTGAAGCTCTGGGAGATGATTTAAATTGCAATTTATCATCTGAGAGGTTACAAACACCAACACTGAAGCAAACCTGTTCCCTTTTGAAAGCTGACCAATTTTTACCTAAAAACAGTCGAGGGTTTGTTGGTTTTTTTTTTAATCTGCTCCTGTTAAATCAGTACTTATAAAAACCTCCTCGTGTCTGAGCTAAATGTATGCATGAACCCATCTGCTGGCTCCTTTTTTAGCTGCAAGGAGCTGACTTGGGCTGGGACCTGCAAAAAGTCATCTGCACCTCACCAGAGCTGCTGCAGGGGGGAATCCATCCTGGGAGAGGCTCTCAAAGGGATTTTGCTTCCAAAATCCAAATATTTTGGGTCACATCTCCCTTCCTCCGCTTTGAAGCACTGAGGTGGAATTTGAGCGATGCTTGGTGTGTTTGCTTTGCTTGTGCTGGGCTGTTGCTCCTTTTCACAGCCTTTAACCCACAAAATGTGATATTTACACTAAAAACATGATATTTTTCCTGACCTAAATAGCCAGTGTGGCCAAATGATTCAGTAAAATGGGAATCATCTGTGGGTAAACGATCTCCAAACACATTCCACATGAACAAAACACAGGAGAAGCAAATCAGATAATTATTGTTTTTGTTTTTCTTTGAGGCTTCTCAGCTTCCCAGGAGAAAAATCCTGGGCAAAGGGATTTTTTCAGAAAACATGACAGTGATATCACAGTGCCAGTAAATATTCCCAGGGGGGTTTGCCAGGCCATAAACTCCAGAAGGAAAAGCTCTGCTGCCCTGAATATCCAAATTAAAAGGTGGAGGTGTACAGAGATGTGTCCTGGATGTCCCTCCCTGTGTGACACCACCTTCAACCTTGCAGAGATCAGGGAACGAGATCATTTTTAGGGAAGAGAATAGAAAATCTCTGTTCTGCTGCACAGTGGGATTGGGAGAACGAGGAAAGGAGCTGGGTTTTGTAGAAGTGAGGCAAAACTTTGGCAATTTTGGAGCAAATTGTGTGTTGAGTGCCTGGATGTCTGTGAGGGATCCTGGAGAGGGATTGGGATGGTTGGGATGCTCCAATGCACAGCAAAGGGACAACACGTTCAACCTTGCAGAGATCTGGATCATTTTTAGGAAAAGGAGTGGAAAATCTAATTTCTGCAGCATAGTGGGTTTGGGAGAACAAGGAAACAAAAAAAATGGAGCTGGGTTTTGTAGAAGTGAGGCAAAACTTTGCCATTTATGGAGCAAATTGTGTGCTGGGAAGGTGTTGAGTGCCTGGATGCCTGTGAGGGATCCTGAAGAGGGATTGGGATGGTTGGGATGCTCCAAGGCACAGCAAAGGGACAACACGTTTAACCTTGCAGAGATCAGGATCATTTTTAGGAAAGGGAGTGGAAAATCTAATTTCTGCAGCATAGTGGGATTGGGAGAACAAGGAAACAAAAAAAGTGGAGCTGGGTTTTGTAGAAGTGAGGCAAAACTTAAGCATTTATGGAGCAAATTGTGTGCTGGGAAGGTGTTGAGTGCCTGGATGCCTGTGAGGGATCCTGGAGAGGAGTTGGGATGGTTGGGATGCTCCAAGGCACAGCAAAGGGAGAAGACGTTCAACCTTGCAGAGATCAGGATCATTTTTAGGAAAAGGAGTGGAAAATCTCTGTTCTGCAGCATAGTGGGATTGGGAGAACAAGGAAACAAAAAAATGGAGCTGGGTTTTGTAGAAGTGAGGCAAAACTTTGGCAATTTTGGAGCAAATTGTGTGTTGAGTGCCTGGATGTCTGTGAGGGATCCTGGAGAAGGGTTGGGATGGTTGGGATGCTCCAAGGCACAGCAAAGGGACAGCAGGAAGGAGCCACACAAAGGTGTGAATTCAGCCCACACAGCCAGTCCTGCTCATCCCCTCCCAAAATAGGCTCTAAACGCTGTGAATCACCCAATTCCCAATTTAATCACCAAGTTATTCAAGGGAGGGACAACAACAGAGGAACGTCTGTGCTGGTGAGATACACCGGGCCCCAGATATTGAACAAGGATTTCGAGCAAATTAAACTTTTTTTCCCTTTCCTCACTGACAAGGATCTCCAAACAACAGAGTGGCAGGAAATAAAAGCATTTAGCAACACCTCAGTGGTTGTTTTTTCCCAGCCAGCTGCTCGAGCAGGGTTTTGATCTGCCCAGAGGTTACAGCTGACTGGTTGTGCTAATGTGATCTACAAAAAAAAAAAAAAAGGAAAAAAAAAACCCATCAAAGCAGCTCTTCTGGAAAACACAAACATCCATTTATCCCCTCCTGGTGTCGGGGAATGGCCTGGCTTGGAAAAGACTTTAAAGATTTCCTTGTTGAAGGGACACCTTGCACTACCCCAGGCTGTTCCAAACCACATCCAAGCTGGCCTTGGGCACTTCCAGGGATGGGGAAAATCCATTCTGGGGCCTCCCCAGCCTCTCAGGGAAGGATTCCTCCCCAATATCCCACCTAAAATCCTCCAGTTTGGATGGTGGGGAACTGAGGATGAGTGAGGAAAAGCTCACTGGATTCTCCTGAACCCCCATCCCACCCTGGCAGCTCCTCACGACTGGGATAAGGCCCTGCCTTGCTGCCAGCACAGCCCAGGAGTTTCTCTGTGCTAAAAAATGACTTTGTGGCAAGCATGCCTTGACAAACTGCCTGCCAAAAGCCAGGGATTCACACCCAGCAGCTGGATTTCCACAGGATTCCCCAGGATTTGACTCAGGGAAGGATTCCTCCCCAATATCCCATCTAAAATCCTCCAATTTGGATGGCAGGGAACAGAGGATGAGTGAGGGAATTCTTCCTCCCTCCACAAGGGAAGGCTGGCTGCATCTTTGGGATTCTCCTGGATCCCAATCCCACCCTGGCAGCTCCTCAGGGTTGGGACAAGGCCCTGCCTTGCTGCCAGCCCAGCCCAGCATCTCTGTGCTAAAAAAATGACTTTGTGGCAACCATGCCTTGACAAACTGCCTGCCAAAAGCCAGGGATTCACACCCAGCAGCTGGATTTCCACAGGATTTCCCAGGATTTGACTCAGACAAAGTGTTGGGGAGGCCACATGGACTCGCTGCTTCTCTGCATGGGCTCATTAATTAAGGGCTCATCTGAAAGCATCCCACGGCTCTCTCCCGTGGTGCCCGGGCTGTTCAGAGCTGCTGCTGCTCTTCCAGGGCTCTTCCTGAGCTCCCAGAGCCAGGAGCAGCTGCTGGGATGTGGGAGAGCAGCTCCAGCACGTCCCCAGCTTGCGGTGCTGCAGCAAATTCTGCTTTTTTCACTGCCATCACTCCCCTCTGATTGATCAAACAGCAGCAGCTCCGAGCACTGCGGGGTTTTTTTGGGAATGTTTGGTTCATTCAGAGGCTGAGTCACGCTGGGGAGAGGCAGCTCTGCTGCTGGGGATGGGGAGGAATAAGGGGGAGGCAGAAATATCCCCTTAAAAAGAGCATTTCAGGCCAAAAAAAGGGTAATTTTACGTGATCGTGCTCCATTTAGGATTATATACTGAGGTAAAAATAAGTCCCTGAATGCCAGGCTGGGGCATTTACAGCCTGGGTTTGGAGATATAGATCTCCAGAGCAAGGCAAATCTTCATCTGCCACAATTCCAAGCACAGAATCTGCACGCTCCTAGATTTTCCTCTCAGTGCTGCTCTTTTTTTCCAAGCCCTCTCACAAAAATCAGACTTTTGGATGCAATTTTGGGGTAGTCAGGGATCTCTCCCTTCCCTCCTACAGCAGGGATGCTTTTTGGGTTTTTTTTCTGCTTTCTCTCCCTTTTCTGCAGTAAAATTGGCTGCAAACCCAAAAGCAGCCGTGATGTCACCTGGGTGGGACTTTCAGGCATCAGGGGCTTGGACATTCCTGCTCTCCACTTCCTTCCCTCCTGTCCTTTAGCAAGAAATTTCCACTTATCCAGCATCTCCCACCTCTCTCCCCTCCAAATCTATCAGACAGATGCTGCTGGGAGTGAATTCCTAAAAAAAACCCCAACCCAGCTCCTTCATTTTTGGAAGCTTTGAGCTTAATTAGGCTCGTTCTGCACCTGCCTTGATGACACGTGAAGGAAATTAATGGGACCAGCAGCCATTCCAGACTTCCCTGTGGCCTGTTGGAGCTTCCAATTACTTCCAGGACTGGGCTGTGTCAGGGAGAAGAAGAAAGGACTTGAATTATTGACTCTGCTGTGCTGGGGGATGGCAGAGAAATGGAGATTTGGCTGCATGACACGATCCGCACTTGGAGAGGGACACGGCAAAGGCTCTCAGGAGCCTTCCAAAAAAATCACAGCTGGAAAATGAGGCAGAGCAGAGCTGCAGAAGTTCAGGGGAGAGCTGGTGATGCAAAACCCAGCCCTAAAATATATCAGCAACAGCCACACCTGTCCAGGTAAAACTCCTGAATTCCCTCCCCTTGGCTTTCATCCCACACAATTCCTCTGACTGTGGTGGATGCACGACCTTGAGGGTGAGATGGAAGAGGGATGATGTGCAAGAAAGAGCACAGAAGTCGATATTTTTTCCATCAAAGATGCTTTCCTCCAGTAAAACCCTTTTTCATCAACACAAGAAGAGAATGAGATGAAAAATAAAAGCCAGAGGTTTGTTACTCTGGATTTCTATGGGTCTCTGGGGAAGTTTGATGGGAAGTGTTTGGCTGCTGATGCAGCAAGGCCAGAGAGGAGGGGATCAGTCAGGTGTCGGTGCAGGCAGGTCTGTGTTCCAGCACCCAGGTCCCTGGAGCTGTTCCCCTGCAGGGCAGGCTCAGGAAGGGGGCTCTGGCTCCTCTGTCGTGCCTCACATCCCCGGGGCTGTCACAGCTCCCAGCCAGGCTGCGTGGGCTGGGCCATATGGAGCCAGGCACAAACATCCACCCAGGGCTGCACTGAGCAGGACTCAGCCTTCTCCTTCCCCCTCCCTGCCCCAGATCTTTCCCTGGGTCAGCTCGTGGTGGTAAATACAAATATTGTGTTTGTGGGGTGCCCTGACAAAGGGAGGAATGATGAATCTGACTCCATCTTCTCAGAAGGCTGATTTATTATTTTATAATACTATATTTTATTAAAGAATGCTATGCTAAACTACACTAAACAATACAGAAAGGATACAGACAGAAGGCTAAAAAAATAATAATGAAAACTCGTGACTTTCCAGAGTCCTGACCCAGCTTGGCACTGATTGGCCAAAGAGTGAAAACAATTCACATGAAACCAATGAAACAATCACCAGCTAATTTATTATTTTATGATACTCTATTATATTAAAGGATACTAAACTATACTATACTAAACAATACAGAAGGGATACTTACAGAAGGCTAAAAAGATAATAATGAAAACTCGTGATTCCTCCCAGAGCCTCAACACAGCTTGACCCTGATTGGCCAATAAGTCAAAACAATTCACAAGAATCCAATGAAACAATCACCTGTGGGTAAACAATCTCCAAACACATTCCACATGAGCACAACACAGGAGAAGCAAATCAGATAAATATTGTTTTCCTCTTTCTCTGAGGTTTCTCAGCTTCCCAGGAGAAAATCCTGGGAGAAGGGATTTTTCAGAAAATATGACAGTCACAGTGTCCCAGACAGCTTTCCCCACTCTCTTGGAGCACAGGAGAAGACCAAGACTGAAGCTCTGTGGTCATGAGCATCACCTGCACCAGGAAAGCAACTTCACCCTGCACAGCCAAATCTCCACAGGCCCAAGCTGTGTACCTTTAATTAATTATTGTTATTATCTCCAAACCTGGCTGACACCTTCTCTCAAAGCTCTGAAGGAAGGTGGAGATGAGACCATTTCCCATTTTCCCAAATCCTAGAATGGTTTGGCTTGGATGGAGCCTGGAAGTTCATCTCATTCCAAACCCCCTGCCATGGTCAGGGACACCTAAACCAGGATTCCCCATCCCCTGTCCATGAACACTTCCAGGGATGGGGCAGATTCCCCACTGCAATAACAGATCCCATTCTGCATATCCCAGTTCCCTGGGTCTCCCTTCCCTCCTGGAACAGATAGAAAATATCTCCATTTTTTGGGCTTTTTTGGCTGGAATGGAGTTGATTTTCTCTCAGCACGTGGAGCTGGAGGAAGGAGAAGGAGAAGGAGAAGGAGAAGGAGAAGGAGAAGGAGAAGGAGAAGGAGAAGGAGAAGGAGCAGAAAGAAAAGGAGGAAAAGGAGGAGAAGGAGAAGAAGGAGAAAGAAAAGGAGGAGAAGGAAAAGGGGGAGAAGGAAAAGGGGGAGAAGGAAAAGGGGGAGAAGGAAAAGGAGGAGAAGGAGAAAAAAAAGGAGGAGAAGGAGAAGAAAAAGAAAAGGAGAAGAAGAAGAAGGAAAAAGAGGAGAAGAAGGGGAAGGAAAAGGAGAAGAAGAGGAAAACAACAAGGGATGTTCAGAGCCCATCCTGGCTGAACACCTGACGATGGAATGTGCAAAATTAATTCCTTGTTTTCCTTTGCTTTCCGGGCTTTTGCTGTACCTATTAAACCATCTCTAACTCATCCCACGGATTTTCTCACCTCTCCTCCTCCACCTCATCCCACCCTGGGGGCCGAGCTGAGTTTCTGCCTGGGGTTAAACCACGATGTGTTTTTTGGAGCCACACAAAAACAATGAAGGCTGGGAGGGTTTGTAGGTGGATGTGACATGTGAAGGACAATTTCACTCAATCCTCCAGCTGAATGATGGCTCTTTGGATAATTAGCAGCAGATATTTTTAACCAGATTGGTCCCTCTGGCTGAGGGCAACTCTGAGGTTGAAATCAATCCTGTACAAGCGTATATTATATTAATTTGAGAGATCTTTGTCTCTGTGGACAAAAGCCCCACTGTCTTCCTGTGAGCGTTGTGATGATGAGACCATTAATATTAGATAATTATGGCTTTGAAAGATTAAATGAAAAACGGTGGTGAGGAGGAAAAGGCATCATGTTGAATAAAACTGCTGCACATGTAGGCTGCTAATGCTCCTCTGTTGACAGATTCAGAGTGAAACAATCAAAGCAAGGAGAAGGGAGAGGTGGCTTCTGTGTCTGTCCAGAGAGACAGAGGTGCAGCTCTGAGGCAGGGAAAACAGAGTTAATCACACAGGAAAGGCATTGCACTGATCCCCAGCAGAAATTCAGCTCCTTTTTCCACTGCTGCTCATCCTCAGAGCCTGCTCTGAGCAGGGCATGCTCAGGGTTTTGATTTGCACCAGACACCGAATCTTCCTCTGAAGGATCTGTGGTAGGGAATATCCCAGGTATTCCATCTCCCTGAGATGGAGAGACCCCCAGAGATCATCAATCCAAATCCTCTCCTGTGCCTGGGGGTGGTTCCAAACCCTCCAGGAGCTCTGGCAGCCCTGGGGTTGTGACAGAGAAATTTTTCCTGATGTCCAACCTAATCCTCCCCTGTCACAGCTCCATTCTCCCTCCAGCCCTGTCCAGGTCAAGCTGGGCAAGCCTTGGAACCAGAGCCCAGCACTGAATTTGAGACAAATTCAGCACCTGAAACTCCAAACAAGAGCCTGACCAACCCCAGAGCCGTGGGGAGGAAGGGAGGATGGCTGAGGGGAGGAGGAGGAGGTGGCTCTGGACGAGGCTGAGGCAGGAAGGAGAATTTTCACAGCAAGGAGCAGGAGCACAGCCCTGCCCACAGCTCCTCTCCTCACACAGAGCCTGGCAGAGGGACAGCAGGGCTTGAAAAATAAAATAAAATAAAAAAACAACCCAGGAATCAAATCCCAGATCATTCCTTGCTTTAAGTATCCTTCACCCCCTTTCTCTCCTGACCAAATCTCAGGACTTGAGCTGCTCACAGTGACCCCCAGATGTGTCACAAAGTCTCTTTTCCCAGCCCAGCAGTCAAAGAAGGAGTCAGAGCTCTTCAGTTCTCATTCTCAAGGTTGTTTATTGTTCCTTATCTACAAAATTCTTTCTCCTGGCCTGCCGAGGTCAGCTCAGCAGGTCAGACAGAGGCACTCTGCCTGCCCCAGGGTGGTGATAGATTTTTATACTAAAACCACATGTACAATATTTACCATAACTTCCTAATACCTCTCACCTGTGTTGGACAGTGAGCTTCTACTCTAAACCAATCCAAAAGTGCCACCATCACCCAGAAGATGGAGGCCAAGAAGAAGAAGGAGAAAGGCTGGACATGCCCAGATCCCTCCATCTTGCCCCTGAACCCCCATTCTAAAAACCCCCAAAATCTATTTTTCACCCCGTGATAAATTCACTATCATCCCAGTTAAACTTTTGTGGCTTGTAATTCTTCATATAAATGTTAATAATTGTTTTTTCCAAGGGCTAAATCACAGGTACAGAGGTCTGGGGCTCTGTGCCAGGGTCTCTGAGCCCTCCAGGGCAGCCAGAGGGATTTCCTGGGTTCTGACACCAAACTGGCTCTGCTGCCTTGGATGGCTCCAAACACCCCAAACCTCCCTGGCATGGCCACGTTCCTTCCCTACAATTCCAGATTTGTTCAGGATTGCTGCCTGGCTCCCCCTGGATATGCCCAAACTCGGTACAATCCTCACTTCAAAGAGGCCCAGGCCAACCTGTCCACACCTGTGTCTTTTGCCAGCACAGGGCAGGATTCAGGATTTTAATTGCCAGCCCTGCCCCATTCCAGAGGCAGCTTTTCCTTTTTCCTTTTCCCTCCCTCTTTTTCTTTTTTTTTAATTTTTTTTTTTTTGGCTCTCTCTGACGGAATTTTATGAATATAAAACATTATCAGTGTGTAATAAGCAGAATCCTCTTAGAGCAAATCTGACAGGCACTGAAGGTGTCTTAATGGATGTATTATTTCAAATGCTGCCTTCTGTTTGAGGGCTGGCAAGCAGAGGGAAGCAGAATTTCAGGGTGCTGGGGACATTGTGCAGCTCCCTTCCTTCCCACCTCTCCTATCCAGATTATTTCCCCTCTGTGACTTTTATAATCTTGCTCTGATCTGGATCTGAGCAAAAATTTGTGACCCTTTGATGAGCAAGGTAAAAGAGTTTGTGTGTGCTAAATTCATTTTCTTCTCCTTTAAAAAAAAAAAAAAACTTTCTTAAATAAGGCTCAACCAAATCCTTTAAGCCAGTTGCTTTTATCTATTTTTATATGGAATTTAAGGATTTGTGTCTTTTTTTTCCCCACCTCCCTGTCGGTTCCTTTTTGATTGAATTACATCAGGAGCTGGGAGTTGCAGCATTCACTGGAGCTGTAGTAAAACTCCAAAAATCACAGAAGCTGTGACAATTTCAGTGGGTGAAGATGCAAAATCCTCCTTCACCCTCCTCCCCATTAATATTTCAGTGCACATTTGGCTTCCAGGCTGCATGCCCAGCCTACCCATGGTCAGTCATTCCTTCACCCCTGGTCAGAGAAATTTCTGTTTTGTAACAGATTTTGGAGCTTCATGAATTGGGCAAAGCTCCTCCCTTGAGGAACATTATGTCAACAGATTCTCATCAAGCCCCTAATTATAATAATTAGAGCAGGATGATGTGGAGTTAATGAGCATAGAGAAACCACTTCCTTCTCCTCATCCTCTTCACCCAGCAGCCCCAAGCAGGGAGGATTCTTCTCCTTCTCTTCTCCTTCTCCTTCTCCTTCTCCTTCTCCTTCTCCTTCTCCTTCTCCTTCTCCTTCTCCTTCTCCTTCTCCTTCTCCTTCTCCTTCTCCTTCTCCTTCTCCTTCTCCTTCTCCTTCTCCTTCTCCTTCTCCTCCTCCTCCTCCTCCTCCTCCTCCTTCTCCTTCTCCTTCTCCTTCTCTTTCTCCTCTCAAAAAAAAAAAAAAAGAAAAATCTCAAAGCTAAAATAAAAAAGCACCTTTTCTCCATTAAGGTTATTGATGGTCTCAGCAGATCAGAGCAAGATCAAAGAGAGACAGGAAAAAGCTTCAGCTAATTAAAGAAATGACCAAAGATGAGACAAAAATCAGGAAAGAAGACAAAAGCCTGACAGAGATGGGGACAAAGCCAAGCCCAGCTCACAGAGGGCAAAGCCTTTGCAAGGAGCAAACATTGGGCTGAGAACAAAATCTCAGCCTAAACCCTGTCCTAGGGTTAAGCTAAGCCCTAAATCCTAAATCCTGCACCAGGAAAAGCTTGGGCTAGAAGGGAATGTGACAATTCCAGGTCCAAAGGCTGCTCCAGTGCTCACCAATAATCACAATTTCAGAGCTGCTTTACCCATCCCTGCTTTGGGGTCTCACATTTCCAGAGAGGTTTGGGATGTGCCAGGAGAACCCCACTGCAAGGGAATTGTGCTTTTAGGGCCATTCCTTCAAGGTTTGGCTCTTTCAGAGGTGCCAAACAGCTCCTGTCACGTCAGAAAAAAGCAGGACAAGGAACATTGTGTCCCTGCAGTGCTCTGGGGGCTGTCTGAGGATCAGCAGAACAAGATGAGGACGAGGACAAGGCTGCTCCAAGGTGTTTGTAACTCCTGGCTATTGGCAAACACTGGCACGTCCCTCTTGAAATAAATCCATCTCACACACAGCTGCTCTCACACATGGATAAACCTGCACAAATGCTCAGAGAAATTCAAATGAGGGGAAAGGCTTTATTGACATGACAGGCACTACAAGCACTGCCAAAACACGAGAGGAGAAACCTGGCAGGGGGAGATAGGATCCAGCAAGCCAGGCTGAACGTGCAGCCCTTCACCTACCTTGGGAATGGGGGGAAAATGGTAAAAAAGGGGGGAAATGGCAAAAAAAGGGGGGGAAATGGCAGAAAAGGGGGGAGGGAAATGGGAGAAAAAGGGGGGAAATGGTAGAAAAGGAGGGAAATGGTAGAAAGGGGGGGAAATGGGAGAAAGATGGGGAAATGGGAGAAAAAGTGGGGAAAATGGCAGAAAAAGTGGGGGAAATGGCAGAAAATTGGAGGAAATGACCAAAAAGGGGGGAAATGGCCAAAAAGGGGGGAAATGGAAGAAAAAGTGGGGGAAATGGCAAAAAAAGTGGGGGAAATGGCAGAAAATTGGGGAAAATGGCAGAAAATTGGGGAAAATGGCAGAAAAGGGGAGAAATGGTAGAAAAAGTGGGTAAAGCAGCCCTGAGTCACCCTTTGTGCCAGGGTGAGCTGGGGCAGAGCCCTGCTCTCCTCGTCCTTGGCACTCTCTGGGTATCCCATGCCAAAAGCACCTTTCCTTGTTCTGGAATGCTCTTTCCTGCATCCTGCACGTCCCTCCCTGCCCTGAGGTGTGTTTGCTCCTCAGCTATCACACATTCCTGTCTGCTCCTGCTGCCTCTGCAGACAAAGCAGCTCCAAACCTTGGCCAGAGCTTCTCCAAACCTTGGCTAGAGCCTCTCCAAACCTTGGCCAGAGCTTCTCCAAACCTTGGCCAGAGCCTCTCCAAACCTTGACCAGAGCCTCTCCAAACCTTGACCAGAGCCTCTCCAAACCTTGACAAGAGTTTCTCCAAACCTTGGCCAGAGCATCTCCAAACCTTGACCAGAACCTGTTCAAACCTTGACCAGAGCCTCTCCAAACCTTGGTTAGAGCCTCTCCAAACCTTGACCAGAGCATCTCCAAACCTTGACCAGAGTTTCTCCAAATCTTGGCCAGAGTTTCTCCAAATCTTGTCAGAGCTGCTGCCAAAGGGGCACCCATGGGTTCTGCTCTCTCTGCAAGGTCTGCACCCAGCTGAGAGCAACATTTTGGGAGGGTTGAGGTGCTCCAGGCTGTGGGTGGGATGAGCTGGGAAGAGTCCAGCAGCTCGGGAGTGAATCACCCAGGAATGGGATGGAATTTGCCCCCGGGATCTGAGGGTGCAGCTGAAGGAATCCTCCCCAAGGGACCTTGGCAAGGGAAAGGAGGGCAAAGCCAGGAATTCAGGGAATGTGCTGCTGCTCACCCTCATGGAAACATTCCCCCAGATCAGTCCTCAAGTCCCTGCAAACACCAGGCTGGAGGAGCCCTGTGCTGCCTCCTGAGCTCCAGGAGATTCATGGATGAGCAGGGGAACCCTGAGGGTGCCTTGGCTGACCCCTCCAGCTCCACATCAACATAAAAATTCCTGGACTGGGTCAGGCCGTGAGCCCTTTGAGCCATTTTTTCATCCCAAAATGCCATCAAGTACCATGAAACTCAGCATGTAAACTATTATCCCATGGGTTGTGGAGAGCAGGGAGCAAAACAAAGCCAAGAGATTTCATCTGGAGTCGAGTGGAAGGGGTCCCTGCCATGGTCCCTTCCAACCCCAACCAGTCTGGGATTGTGATTCTATCCCAATTCCAGCTCAGCACAGCAGCACAAGGGGAGCATTTCATGCTGCAAGGAACAACATCCACTTCTACCTGCTCTGTTGAGGTAGAATTGAAATGAAATGCTGGATAAAAGCCCTTGTAAGAGCTGAAATGAGGGATGTGGGACTCCAGGCAGCTCTCCAAAATGCAGTTTATTGAATCCAAGGTGTCACAGCAGTCCAGGGTCATGGGTGACAGAGCTGTGCCTACAGCTGCCAGCTGCAGCTGCAGGCAGGCCTGGAGACCCTGAGTTTAGGTCACAATGCATTATAGACTTTTCTTTTGGTTACATTTCATTATATACTTTTTTTGGTTACAATGCATTATATCCTTTTCTTTGCTGAGCATCTTCATACAGTAGAACCAATCTATACCTTAACTTTTATCTCTAGCCTATCATAACTACTGTAATTATCATATTCATGTTGCTATTCTCCAATCACTAACAGTCAGTACATTACAGATTAAGCTAGAAGTTGTTTTTCAGTTTTCTTGCAGCGGAAAATACTGAGATCTTTCTTCTACTTGCCACATTTGCTGCCTTGTTTGCCTGTGCTCTCTTTCTGCTTGGTAAAAACATCTTCTTGTTTGAGGTGGGTTTATCCTTTGCTCTAAGCCATAAAATCCCTTCTAACCAACACACCCTTTGCCTCCTTGGTTATCCAGCAACACTGGCTCAGCAATTCTTTTCTTCTATATCAAAACTTGCTTCCATCTCTGTTCCTTCATCAGACTCTACATTTAAAAATCTTTCTGCCAGGCACACACATCTGTGAGACTTTCTTGTCAAACTTGCATCATTCCCAACATCACCTCCATTCCCATGGGAAGGGTTGAGTTCGAGGAGCTTGTGTTTTCTTGGCTGATTGCAATTACACCATGTGCTGGCTGGCTGGAAATAAAATGAAATTGCAACAGAGTTCCAGCTTTAATTGAAATTTCCTGGGATCTGTTATTACACGGCAGTGATTGTTCTGCAGCACTAATGAGCCTTTGCTCAGATGATTATCCAAGTGTCTCTCCAGTCGCTATTTCATTATTGTATTATTAATGATCAGATAGGATTGTCACAGCTGAGATGAAACCTGAACATCAGACAGAGCCAGAGCACACAGACACTGCCTTGACACATCCCCTGCCCTGCTGCTGCACCAGCACAACCTGAATACCAATTTTTTGGGGGGTGAGAGAAGGGTTGGATGTTTATTGGTGCTTTGCTGTGTTATTCTGTAGGAATTCTGCCAGCCCGATGATATTTTTGGATATTGGGAAGACTGGTGCTCTCCAGGCTTTGTCATTCAAGTCTTTGGTTATTTCTTGGTTTGGTCATTGAAGGTGAATATTTTTATTTGATCATTCAGTGGAACAAGGGCTGTCACTTTCTCTTATCCTTCTGAAGGGTTCTTGTGGGTTTTTCTGGAAGATTGGTGCTCTCCAGGCTTTGTCATTCAAGTCTTGGTTATTTCTTGGTTTGGTCATTGGAGGCTGAGGATTTTTATTTGGTCATTCAGTGGAACAAGGGTTGTCACCTTCTCTTGCACTGTTGAAGGGGTTTTCTGGGTTTTTCTGGAAGATTGGTGCTCTCCAGGCTTTGTCTTTCAAGTCTTTGGTTATTTCTTGGTTTGGTCATTGGAGGCTGAGGATTTTTATTTGGTCATTCAGTGGAAAAAGGGCTGTCAACCTAATCCCCTTCTCTTGCCCTGTTAAAGGGTTTTTCTGGCAATGATGGCTTTTTGTTTTGTGGTATTCTGGGCTGTCACCTTCTCTTGCCCTGTTAAAGGGTTTTTCTGGCAGTGATGGCTTTTTGTTTTGTGGTGTTCTGGGCTGTCACCTTCTCATACCCTGTTAAAGGGTTTTTCTGGCAATGATGGCTTTTTGATTTGTGGTATTCTGGGATGGGGAGACCCTACAGAGCACAGGGGTCACTCCTGTGCTTTGGGTCCATCAGAGACCCAGCAGTGGGAGAAGGGGAAGCTGGCTGCAGCTCAAAGTGGTGGCACAGCCCAGGTGTCACTGTGTCCTTCCTGCAGCAGCTCAGCCTCCAAAATCCACTCCTGGGGGCAGGGAAAAGCTGCTTCCAAAAGAATCTGGGGCTGCACCCAGCCAGGGTTTGCTCTGCCCTGCCAAATCCTGGGATTCTCCCCAAAATGAGCAGCTCCAGCCCCGTTCTGATCCAGATCCTGCCTGATCCCACACAGGGCAAGGAGAGGGGGCTGAATTCCTGCCAAGCAGCAGAATGTGGGCTGGGGAACAGCTCCTAAATATTAAAATTCTTTCAGTGACTAACCCAGGAAATTCAGACAATCAGGGGGAATCCTGGAGGCTCTGATATCCATAAGGAAATGGGAAGTTCTGCTTTTGCTGGGTTGTATTGTTTTGGATTTTTTTTTCTCCCTAATTTCACAGGCTGCTTTTTGCTGGCCAAAATCTCTTCTCTATTCCAGTGACTTCAGATGTAAAAAGGGAGCAAAAGTTCAGTGCTGGAGCTGGGTGACATTTCAGTTTCCTTGTGAAATGTATCCAGAACCAGAAAAGGAACAGTTTGAAACCAGCAGGAAGCAGCTACAAAAACCAGGGTGAGTTGAGGGAAGGTTTGCAGTCAGCAGAAGGATCTGTAAAAAATTCAGCACTGCCAAGAATTTATTTATTTTTGTCGCTGCAATCACTTTTAATTTCTTCTCTTAAATTATTTTTTTTATTTTGCTGCTTCTACTTAAGCCAAATGTGGTGTTAACCCATGAGTGAAAGATAACAGCTCCCTTGGGGCTGCCTGAGTGCTTCAGCCTCTATTAATTTTTTACTGGGGCTTTGCTGCCCAAGATCCTGAGCGTGCCTTGGTAATTGGACCAAAAAAAAAAAAAATTAAAAACCTAATTTCCATAATATTTGGATTTATTTGAAATAAATATTCCAATATTTGGATAACCTTCTGCACCCAGCATTGCAGGAAGTTTTGGTGTCTTTATGGAGGGAAATCCACTGGGTGAGTGCTTGCTGTTGTTCTTAGTGCTGGGAAAAGAAATCTAAACGTCCAGGAATCATTTCCATAAAATGCTTGCAGAAACTCCTGCTCTTCTCCTTCCCCTCCTTTCTCACAATCACAGCACACACCATTAGATCATTATGGTCTATCAATTTGTCAGATTTCAGCAATTTCTTCCTTTAAGGCTCTGGGATGAGAAGCCACTAAAAAGGCCTAAAACTGGAGAGAAATCATTTCGCAAAAACAATTGCTCCATTTGGATGTCAAAACACACAATATTCTTCTGCTTGGAAAGAACATTTGCTAAAAAATCATCCCCCTCAGCAGCAATCATTCCCCCCTGTGAGTCTGGCACTTTGTGGTCATGGATAACTTTCCTGGGAGTGATAACAGAGCTTTCATTTCTGTTGTTTGATTTTTTTGTGAGACTCCAACTTAAATCTTCACCCGTTTCAGAACATAAATTCACATTTCCTGTGAATTTATTTAATCTGCATGTATTTTTATAACTTTTAAAATCTGAACTTTTTTAGTACTGTTATATTACTATACTAGATTTTAAAATAATTATATTGATATAGTTTTTTATTTATTTAATATATTATGGATGATATTTTATTTCATGTTCACACAGGCTTTGCTGGGAGCTGGCTGAGATTGGACAAGGAGATTTCAGCAGCTGCTGCTTTCCCAACTTCCCACCAAATCCACAGCCTGGGGGAAAAAGGCTCCAAGGAGAGCTCAGAGCCCTTTCCAGAAGCAGATAAGAACCCTCAGCTCTCCGTGTTCTGCTCCTCTGGAAAATGAGTTGGAGAATTCTTTACCCAGCATGTGAATTGTTTTTAATTCATGACCAATCCCAGTCCAGCTGTGTCAGGACTCTGGTCTGTCACGAGTTTTTATTATTTATTCTTGTTTTAACCTTCTGAGGTCTCCTTTGTTTAGTGTAGTTTTAGTACATAATTTTCATACAATATAGTAAATACAATTATTATACAATACAATACAATATAACTACAATACAATATATCATATAATATAATAATAATATAATATAATATAATATAATATAATATAATATAATATAATATAATATAATATAATATAATATAATATAATATAATATAATATAATCTCATTCTTGTTTTAGCCTTCTGAGGTCTCCTTTGTTTAGTGTAGTTTTAGTATATCATTTTCATACAATATAATAAATACAATTATTATACAATACAATTACTATACAATATATAATACAATATAATATAATTACAATACAATATATAATATAATTTAATCTCATTCTTGTTTTAGCCTTCTGATCTCTCCTTTGTTGAGTATAGTTTTAGTATCTCATTTTCATACAATATAATAAATACAATTATAAAACAATACAATATAATTACAATACAATATATAATATAATTACAATAAAATATATAATACAATATAATTACAATACAATATATAATATAGTATAATAAAATAATCGATAAATCTCATTCTTGTTTTAGCCTTCTGATCTCTCCTTTCTTTATTATAGTTTTAATATATCATTTTCATACAATATAATTGTAATACAACACAATATAATTATAATACAATATAAAATAGAATTATACTACAATATACTACAATATACAATACAATATAATACAATATAATACAGTATAATATAATATAATATAATATAATATAATATAATATAATATAATATAATACAATATACTACAATATATAATATAATATAATATAATATAATATAATATAATATAATATAATATAATATAATATAATATAATATAATATAATATAATATAATATAATATAATATATAATAATCAGCCTTCTCAGTACTTTGAGTCAATTCTCATCTCTCACCTCATCCTGGGGACCCTCACAACACCCAAATATTGGTGCCCAAGCCTGGACTGGGGCTCCCAAACCTCCCCTCTGAGCTGCAGGGCAGTGTCCAAGGGCTGTGGGATTGCTCCAGCTCCAAATGAAGACGTGATGAGGAGACAGCCCTGAATGAAATCCTGGCCCAGGCTGACCCAGAGGAGGCAGAGCAGAGCAGCCCTGATCCATGACTCGAGCTCAATTTGCTTTTTGCAGCTCTCCAGGCCATTCCCTGCAGCCCCAGGCCATCAGCCAGCCGTGCTGGCAGCTCAGGGAACACAAAAAGGTCCCTGTGGCTCCCATCTGCCCCGGCAGCAAGGATGAGCTGATTATGTTCTACATTCAATCACCAGGAAGAATCAATCTGTAATTAAGAGACTCCTCTCCCACCCCTCTGTCAGGATTTTGCCTCTTCTCCCCTTCCACCCCCAGCAAACCTTCCAGCAGCGAGTCAATTTAATGAGATTTCTCAGTAACAAATGACCAGTTTGTAATAATTATATTTTCTTCTGCAATTGCTGTAGAAATGATTTAAAGCAGAGAAGGCTCCAATTTATTAAGCATCAAATTTTCTGCAGTGAACTTTTAACTACGAGGAGAGCCTGGAGACTGAGGGAGCTCTCCTCCCTCACCCTGGGCTCTGAAATATTGATGGTTTGGAGATCAAGATTTGAGTCCTTGATGAAAATAAATGAACCCCGAGTCAGGCAGGGCCCAGCTGCACTTTGTACCCTTTCATCAAGGCTTGTATAGGGGATAGTGGGGTAAGAAGTGGTGAAAGGAGAAACAAACCCATCCTTAAGCTGTTCCATCTTTTTATATTTGTAAGTGAAAGTTTCACTGCTGGAACCCTCACAGGCTGTTGGGGAAAATCCAAATAAAGGAGCTCAGCTGGGGAAGATGTCAAGATGGCACTTTGTGGTCCTGGATAACTTGGGCTGACAGGGATGCTGAGAACACAACTTTCATCCTGAAAAGCATAAAATCGTGACTCCTAAACCTTGGAAAACCCAAATCCTGTTCCAGTCCTCAAATATTGATGGTTTGGAGATCAAGATTTGAGTCCTTGATGAAAATAAATGAACCCCGAGTCAGGCAGGGCCCAGCTGCACTTTCTACCCTTTCATCAAGGCTTGTATAGGGGATAGAGGGGTAAGAAGTGGTGAAAGGAAAAACAAACCCATCCTTAAGCTGTTCCATCTTTTTTATATTTGTAGGTGAAGGTTTCACTGCTGCATCCCTCACAGGCTGTCAGGGAAAATCCAAAATAAAGGAGCTCAGCTGGGGAAGATGCCAAGATGGCACTTTGTGGTCTTGGATAACTTGGGCTGACAGAGATGCAGAGAACCCAACTTTCATCCTGAAAAGCATCAAAACGTGGCTCCTAAACCTTGGAAAACCAAAATCCTGTTCCAGCCCTCAAATATTGATGGTTTGGAGATCAAGATTTGGCTCCTTAATGAAAATAAATGAACCCCGAGTCAGGCAGGGCCCAGCTGCACTTTGTACCCTTTCATCAAGGATTGTGGAGAGGGGAGTGGGGTAAGAAGTGGTGAAAGGAGAAACAAACCCATCCTTAAACTGTTCCATCTTTTTCAGATCTGCAGGTGAAGCTTCAATTGCTGCACCCCTCACAGGCTGTCAGGGAAAATCCAAATAAAGGAGCTCAGCTGGGGAAGCCCTGGCCTGACAGGGATGCTCAGAACACAACTTTGATCCTGAAAAACATCAAATTGTGGTTCCTAAACCTTGGAAAATCAAAATCCTGCTTCAGCTGTGCCCCTGGGTGTTTGCAGCTCATCATTTGACTGAATTTAGGGAGCAAGGAGAGGATTTATTTCTCTCAGGAATCTCCACACTGACAACCTTCCCTGTCCACTGGTGTTTCACTATCTTGGCTCTCCACCCTGCCATCCCAATTAAACAAAATTAAATTAATTAAATTACACATTCCAATTAAGGGACCAGGCAGAAAGGGACCTCTGATAGGTCTGAAATCTGCTCAATTTTTCTTTTTTTTTCACCAAGCTGCCACCTGGACTTGAGAGAGAACATCTGGGGGAGGTTTAGAACATCTGGGGGAGGCTTAGAACAACATCCCAGCTCCAATCCTCCATTGGAAACTCTCTTTATTGCCTTTGATAAACCACAGCTCTCGAGTGCTGCAATCCTTTCTGCTCTACAAAGGCACCACAGCCAAATGAATTCTTTAAAGCTCAGGAAGAAGTGAGAGTTCAAAACCTTTTCCAACGATTGCACTGTCTCAGCAGCTCCCTAATTAATGGAATTTTCATCCCATTTTGTACCTGGAGAGCAGCAACAGCAAAGCAGGAAGTTTAAAAGTTTAAAATTCTCTGTAAAGTTTAAAATTCTCTGCAACCAGGGTTCCAAAAGGCACAATTTGATTTTTTTTCTCTGATTAATACCAGTGAAAGGCACTGCCAGGAGTTTTAACCTGCACCTTGTTTACCCAGGGCTGTGGAAATCCAGCTTCCCTTTCCAAGCACACTTGTTCCACCAGCCTAAAAGGCCTGTTAATTTAATTAATTATCCCTGCTAAATGGGCCCCTGAGGGCTCCCAGAGGTAAAATTCATCTTGGCAGGGAAACAACAGAACTGACAGGAGCATCTGCCAGGCAGAGAATTACAGTGCCCACCTCGAGATGCTCAGCCAGGTGTCCCTGCTCCTTCCCTTGCTGCTTCTGTGGCAAAAACACCAAAAATTCCATTTTTGTGTGGTCAAAATACCAAAAATTCCCTTTTTGTGTGGTCAAAATACCAAAAATTCCATTTTTGTGTGGTCACATCCACCGTTTGCCAGCTCTGTGTGCATTCACACGCTCAAAAATCAGAGTTTTGGGTGTCTGGCTTGAAAATTTCTGTACAAAATCACGTTCTGCCCAAGCAGGTTTGGGTTATTTAAAAAGCAAAATAAATTTTTGATTTTTAATGAGATTAACTCAGTCCCAGGCAGGGAAAGGGACTCGGGGTTCATCCAGCTGTTGTCAGGAGCTGAGGGATTAAAGGAATTCTGGTTTTGGCCAATTTGGGGGAATCATCTGCCAGGCAGAGAATTACAGTGCCCACCTCGAGATGCTCAGCCAGGTGTCCCTGCTCCTTCCCTCGCTGCTTCTGTGGCAAAAATACCAAAAATTCCATTTTTGTGTGATCAAAATACCAAAAATTCCATTTTTGTGTGGTCAAAATACCAATATAATGTACCACACAAAATTTCTGTGGTCACATCCACCGTTTGCCAGCTCTGTGTGCATTCACACGCTCAAAAATCAGAGTTTTGGGTGTCTGGCTTGAAAATTTCTGTACAAAATCACATTCTGCTCAGGCAGGTTTGGGTTATTTAAAAAACAAAATCGATTTTTGATTTTTAATGAGGTAAACTCAATCCCATGCAGGGAAAGGGACTCGGGGTTCATCCAGCTGTTGTCAGGAGCTGAGGGATTAAAGGAATTCTGGTTTTGGCCAATTTGGGGGAATCATCTGCCAGGCAGAGAATTACAGTGCCCACCTCGAGATGCTCAGCCAGGTGTCCCTGCTCCTTCCCTCGCTGCTTCTGTGGCAAAAATACCAAAAATTCCATTTTTGTGTGGTCAAAATACCAAAAATTCCATTTTTGTGTGGTCAAAATACCAAAAATTCCACTTTTGTGTGATCAAAATACCAAAAATTCCATTTTTGTGTGGTCACATCCACTGTTTGCCAGCTCTGTGTGCATTCACACGCTCAAAAATCAGAGTTTTGGGTGTCTGGCTTGAAAATTTCTGTACAAAATCACGTTCTGCCCAGGCAGGTTTGGGTTATTTAAAAAGCAAAATCGATTTTTGATTTTCCACATCATCTGCAAAGATCTTGGCTCCTTCACCTGGAGAAAGGTGCCAGAGGTGCCCCCAAGGCCCTGTTTTATTGCTGTTCCTCACACTCCATCCCCACTTTGCTCATTTGAATTTAATCTTAATTAAATTCAGATTTTAAAATTAAAATTAAATTAATTTAAAATAAAAAATTTAATTAATATTTAAAAATTTATTTTTATTTTCACTTATTTATTTTTAAATTTTATGTATTTATTTTATATTTATTTATTTTAAATATTAATATTAATATTTTCACATTTTATTTATTTATTTTATATTTTGTTTATTTTATATTTATTTATTTTTCTTCCATTTATTTTTATTTATTATTACCATTATATTTTATTATTTATTATTATATTTTTAGTATTATTCCAAAATTATACAATTTTTAGTATTATATTTTTAGTATTATTATATTTTTAGTATTATTATATTTTTTGTATTATTATACAATTTTAGTATTATTACATAGATTTCATTTTATTTTATTAATTTAATTAATTTTATTTTTATTTATTTATTTTATTTTTATTTTAATTAATTTTATTTTATTTATTTATTTATTAAATTTCTATCTATTTAATTTTATTCCTTTTAATTTGTTTTAATTTTTATTTCTTTATTTAAAAAACTTCAATTTATTTAATATTTTGTAATTTCATTTATTTAATTCATTTTTTTTTTACCTCTAACAAAAGAAGACACAAAATTCTCCAGCAATACAAACATTTTACCAACCCCTGCCTCCCTGATATCCTTTAAAACCCTAAAAAAGCTTCCTCTGACCTCAGTCTTGCTGTCAGTTGAGATTTCCTCATCAATAATTTCATTTTTAGCACCACAATTTGAACTGTGCAGGGGGAAAAAATCTGATTTTTTGGGGGTGGACACTGTGGAAGGAGGGCAAAAATTAAAAATTGCTCTGGGAAATCTGTCAGGGTTCCAGGGACAGGAGGGTGGCAGCTCTGGGTTGGATATTTGAATTAAATGGGAGGGTTAATTTGAGTTAAATGTGAGGGTTAATTTGAGTTAAATGTGAGGGTTTATATGAAATAAATGTGAGGGTTTATATGAAATAGATGTGAGGGTTAATTTGAGTTAAATGTGAGGGTTTATATGAAATAAATGTGAGGGTTTATATGAAATAAATGTAAGGGTTTATTTGAATTAAATGTAAAGATTTATTTGAATTAAATGCGAGGTTTTATTTGAGTTAAATGTGAGGGTTTATATTAATTAAATGTGAGGTTTTATTTGAATTAAATGTAAAGATTTATTTGAATTAAATGTAAAAATTTATTTGAATTAAATGTGAGGGTTTATATGAAATAAATATGAGGGGTTATATGAAATAAATGTGAGGGTTATATGAAATAAATGTGAGGGTTTATATGAAATAAATGTGAGGGTTAATTTGAGTTAAATGTGAGGGTTTATATGAAATAAATATGAGGGGTTATATGAAATAAATGTGAGGGTTTATATGAAATAAATATGAGGGGTTATATGAAATAGATGTGAGGGTATATATGAAATAGATGTGAGGGTATATATGAAATAAAGGTAAGGGTTTATTTGAATTAAATGTAAAGATTTATTTGAATTAAATGCGAGGTTTTATTTGAATTAAATGTAAGGGTTTATTTGAGTTAAATGTGAGGGTTTATATTAATTAAATGTAAGGTTTTATTTGAATTAAATGTAAAGATATATTTGAATTAAATGTAAGGGTTTATTTGAATTAAATGTGAGGGTTTATATTAATTAAATGTGAGGTTTTATTTGAATTAAGTGTGAGGGTTTGCACAATCTCTGTCCCTATAAAGCCAACACGAAGCCAGTGCTGCTGCCACTCTCGTGCCACTCTCGTGCCATGCATTTGTAACTCAGGATTTGTGAAATTGCTGCCCAAATCTGACCCCTGGCACAGCCCAAGGGCTCAACCTCATTTTCTGCTCTATCCCAGAATTTTGTGGCTGTGGTCATTTGGTCTTGAATTTTTTTGGATTTTATCCCTGCACCACTCATGGATACAAAGGGGAAAAAATCAAAAATCTGAGGCAGAGCTGCTTTCAGAAAATGTGAATTAACTGCAGGTCAAAGAGAAATGGGAGGGATTTGCTGAGCAATCAGTTCA
The DNA here is from genome assembly GCA_009764595.1 of Geothlypis trichas. Classification (NCBI taxonomy): domain Eukaryota; kingdom Metazoa; phylum Chordata; class Aves; order Passeriformes; family Parulidae; genus Geothlypis; species Geothlypis trichas. Next base: position 6,188,020 of record CM019922.1, read on the forward strand.
GGATCTTTCTGTTTAATTATCAAATTCTTTAATCACCCTTGCAATGAGCTGCAGCAGTGTGGGTGTATCCTGCAGAAAGTCACCAGGGATTGCACAGAAATCCTCTGCTCACAAAGCCCTGGGACACCCAGGATCTACAAAAACCCCACACAAATACCAAAAGGGGTGCCTGGAATGAAACACCAGCTGGAATTTTTAGGATTTCTGCAAGCAATCCTCATTTTTTTAGGATTTCTGCAAGCAATCCTCATTTTTAGGATTTCTGCAAGCAATCCTCATTTTTAGGGTTTCTGCAAGCAATCCTCATTTTTAGGATTTCTGCAAACAATCCTCATTTTTAGGGTTTCTGCAAGCAATCCGAATTTTTAGGATTTCTGCAGCAAGCAGGGCCCTGCCTCAGACTCTGCTGGAATTTTGGAGTGACCTCGATGAGCTCCTGATTTTCCTTCCCCTCCTCAGGACAATTCATTTCCTTCACTCCTCCTGCCCAAATTTTCCTTTGTGGTGGACCTGGGGAGCCCTGAGCTGTTCCCAAACCACAATTCATGATAAATAGACCCAGATTTTGGTGGAGCAGAAGGATCAGGCTGCAGCAGGGATAACAATATCCAAATGATCAGGTGATAAAAGCCTTCTGGAAAAGCAATTAGATAATAACAAACCTGTGCCAGAGTCATCAAAGACTTTTCACGCTGGGCTAGAAAATCAGGGCCCAAGAATGAATGGGGTTGGATTGGATGAAATAAAAGAAATGTTCCAACCTCCTCACCAGCTCCTACGTGGAACTGGAGCTTTGCAGAGCTCTGAAAAAGCAATCACAGCGTTTTGTTTCACAATTTCCTTCATCCCTCCCAGATTTTGGAATAAAAGGGTGAAATAGAAGTCACCTCAATCCACCTTCTACCCCCCAAGAGTTTCTGCTTTGTTGCATTTTCCAGGAATTTATCTGAAGAAAAAGCAGAAATCAAGGTAGAAGAGGCCACCAGAGGATTTTCCTATGAAAAGCAGTGGAAAAAATTAAGAAAAACTATGGAAAAGTGTCACTCAGAAGTTGTGCAGGATGGGGATGCAGATGAGAGAGCAGGAGATAAATCCTACAAGAGCTGGAAGGACAAATCCATCAACACTCAGTGCCTGCCCAGAGATCTCCAAAATTCTGCAAATATTTAAAGGAAAACCAGAAAATAGAGACAAAACCATTCCCAACCCTTCCTGTGCCACTGGAGATGTTCTGATTCCTCCTCTGCCTCCTTCCCCTCGCAGCAGCTGAGCAGCCTGAGGATGGATTGGGGTTAAAAATTGAGATTTGGGGTGGTTTGGGGAAAGGGAGCAGCCTGAGCTTGGATTTGGGGTTAAAAATTGAGATTTGGGGTGGTTTGGAGAAAGGGAGCAGCCTGAGGATGGATTTGGGGTTAAAAATTGAGATTTTGGGGTGATTTGGGGAAAGGGAGCAGCTTGAGCATGGATTGGGGTTAAAAATTGAGATTTTGGGGTGGTTTGGGGAAAGGGAGGAGCCTGAGGATGGATTTGGGGTTAAAAATCGAGATTTGGGGTGGTTTGGGGAAAGGGAGGAGCCTAAGGATGGATTTGGGGTTAAAAATTGAGATTTGGGGTGGTTTGGGGAAAGGGAGGAGCTGTGCAAGGAGCCAGACTGGGATCCCTGCTCAGACTGGGAGCAGAGTTCACCCTCCCTGATGGATCCAGGAGGAGATTCCTGGGCAGAGGAGGCTCCTGGAGGGCAGGACCAGCCAAACCGAGCTCATTTACAACTTCATTGGTGCAGAACTCTGAATTTTTAACAGGGCCAAATCCTGAGATTTTGATTCATCCACCGTGGCTTTCCCCATTTCCAGTGACGAGGAAATTCTCTGGCATCTCTCAGTGCAGCCTAAAGAAAACCCAAATGAACACAGCAGGGCATCCCAAACTCCCCAGCAGTGGGAAGCAGGTGAAGAATGAAATGAGGATCACGAGCAGGGCAGGGCTGGAGCTTAGACCCAACCACCCAAGCCAAGCCCAAAATGTGAGCTCAGCTTAATTTTTCATTTGGCTCCGCTGCCATCTCCTTTTTGATTTCCCAAGCAGCTGTGATGATTGATATCAAAGTTATTGCACTGCTGACATTCAAACCAGGCAATTTCAGTGGTTGGAATAAACCTGGATAAAAAAAGGAAGGTGGTGGGGTCAGCTCTGTGCCAGTCCAGGCTCTTTTGCTGTTTACACTCATCCAGAGCAGAGAACACACAGGAAATATCAGCTCTGCTCACAGGCTTTGGATTAAAGATAAAAGCTGAATATTTATCTTCCCTGCCAGGCTCTGAACTCCACAGGTCCATTAGCTCAGGGCAGGGAATAAGCAATGCTGTGGATTTAGGATCCCAAGCCTTTTGGGTGCATCTCCCTTCCTCAAATAAGCATTCATCAGATCTGAGAATCAAAAGAAAAACAAGAATCAATGTTGGTTTGTTTTGTTTTTTCTTCGAGCTTGAAAGGGGAAAAAAAAAAACCCAAGTAATTCAGCAAATATTACCTAAAATAAGGGTTTCATAAAACGAGTTGTGCTCTGCCTTTCTTCTTTTAAATTGTTTCTTCTCCCCTCTCCCCCTTCTTCCCCTCCCTGACTGACAGCTCCCTGATAACAGATTCCCTCAGTTGCAGATATTTTTTATAATGTTTCATTCATGGCACTGCAAGCTCCAGGCTCCCTCTGGAGCTCCTGAACTTTTCCAATTGTTCCAGGAGGAAAAACTGTCCCAGTCCCTTGGGAATGCCTCTGCACAGCCCCTTGTCCCTGCAGTGCCACAAACCCTCCAGTGACAGCAGAAACAGAGAGAAAATCAGCTCAGTGCAGAGGATAAAGAACTTTTTGCTCTGAGATGAGTTTCTTGCCCCCCAAAACCTCCCACAAGCAGCAATCAGGGATTTCTTTTCATCATTTTGGGTGTAGTTGAATATTCCAGAGGACAAAGGCAGAACTGTCTGGTTTTACAGGTGGGATCTAGCAGGGAAAATCTGACTTCCAGCTATTCCCACACCCAGGAAGATTGGACACTTGTCACAGTGAAAAAAACCCTTAATTCCTGCACAAGAGAGAGGGAAAGTCAGGGAGATAAAAATGGGATGAAAAGCTGGAGTTCACATTTGGACTGAACACAGCATTTCTGCAAACAACAAAGTTCCTGCCTGGCCAACTGTGGGGTGAAATCAATGCCTGATTCAGGACTGGAGAGAAAGGGAAGAGCATCCCAAGCTGGGCCAGCAGGGAACACGTTGTGCAGGCTGGAAAGAGCAGCTTGCTCTGGCTAATTAATGGGTAATCAGGGCTGGAGCAGTAATTTTCTGAGTGGTGACCAATTTCCCCAGCACAGGTTTCCCCTGGAGGATCTCCTGCTCCCTTTGGATGGTCCCTGATTTGAGGTTTTTCACTTGAGCAAAGTAAAAGCTTCAACTTTTAAAAAAATTATCTGAAATAGCATCAAGGGCCCAGTGTGTGGCTGGTGGCTGCAGAGGAAAAGGAAAAATAAAAGGAAGTCCATTCAGGCTCAAATCCAGCTTGGAATGGGCTTCAGAGGAATCATTGGGAGCTTAAATTACCTAAAACCCACTCTGGTCCCCTTCCTGGCAGAGCCCATGGTGCCAGCTGCTGCTCCTGAGCAGCCCAGAGAGGTTTGGAATAATCCAGAATTTAGGTGTGAAAATTTTAAGGGATGCCCATGAAATAAACCAGTGTGAAAGTGGTGGTTGAGGAAAAAAACCCAACAAAACCAAAAGAAACAAACAAAAAAAACCCCCAAAAAACAAAAAGACAAAAAACAAACAATAAAAAAACCAAAAAAACGCCCCCAAAAAATAACCCCAAAACCCCCCAAAAAACAAAACCAAGGCAGAAAATTTTCATGAAGTTCCAGAAAGTTTTTCCCCATTCAGTGCCTGAGGAGGATATGGAAGCAAGGCTGGGAAAAATCTTCCTGGGAGCTGTCCAGCTGTGTGTTAAGGCTGAAATGCTCCTCTCAGAGCAGGTTTGCAGAGATTTTGGTTCCTCAGCTGCCAACACTGTGATCAGACAGCACAGAAAGTGCCCAAAGCCAGCCTGGCACTCCTGATCCCTTCAGAAAATCGAGATAACAGAGCTCTCCTGCCTCACTGGGGTGGAGGGAGAGGAAAGGCTGTAAGGGTTCTGTGATTCTCCCCTAAATAAATAAATCCATCACCTCAGGGCTCCTGAAGAGGCATTTTTAGCCTCCTGCTGATGCTCAGAGGTGCTGGGGCAGGTGTCACCCTGCAGAGCATCCCTGGGGGGACAGGAGGGAGCTGAACCCCAGGGATTTCTGTGGGAATGGGGGATGTGGTATTTTCTGGGGTGCCCCGTGGCAGGAAGGAATGAATCTGACTCCATGGCCTTAGAAGGCTCATTTTTTATTTTAAGATACTAAATTATATTAAAGAATACTATACTAAATTATATTAAAGAATACTATACTAAATTATATTAAAGAATACTATACTAAATTATATTTAAGAATACTACACTAAACTATACTAAAGAATAGAGAAAGGATTCAGACAGAAGGCTAAAAAGATAATAATGAAAACTCTTTCCAGAGTCCCAACACAGCTTGGCACTGATTGGCCAAAGAGTCAAAACAATTCACATTAAACCAATGAAACAATCACCAATCTCCAAACACATTCCAAAGCAGCAAAACACAGGAGAAGCAAATGAGATAATTATTGTTTTCCTTTTTCTCTGAACCTTCTCAGCTTCTCAGGAGAAGAATCCTGGACAAGAGGGGATTTTTCCAGAAAATGTGACACTGCCACACTGCTCTGAACGCTCCAGTGCCAAAACTCCACACCATCCAAAGCTCAGCCTCATCTCCAGCCCTCAAATCTGGTCCTGTAGAGCATCTGAGAGGCACAGCAAGAGAAACAGCCACGTTTTGTCTCTGCAGCAGCCTGGAGCTGCCCCTAATCACAGCAAAACTCCGAGCACATCGAGTGGCTCTGCTCCAAGCTGGCACGGCACGAGACGCCAGGATCTCTCAGACAAGCACGAGAGGGCCGGGGAATTTTAATATCTCCTTCCCCTTACAAGTAATTTCCAGTGTTTATGCTCTGTGGAGCTCCTTAGGAGTGTCAGAGCAGAACAAATGTCATTTTTAATGGACTTGCTAAATCATAAAAACCATTTGGAAAATTGCATCTGATTAAGAGATGAAAACGTTCCATTATTCACGGGGCGATCGCAGCAGCTCCCGACAGAGGCAGGAGTGGGCTGTGGAGAAATCTTGGCCCACAGGACTTTCCACCCCAAGAGCTAAAAGCAAATCTTGTGATCTGCTGCTGCCAAGCTCAGAGGAGCTCTCCTGGAGAGAGGGAACAAAGCTCAGCATCTGTCACTTACATCCTCGTTTCTTGTAGGGAGCCAGGGAGAGGCACGACAACGGGAATTACAAAGCTCAGCTCCTGCCCTGTCACTGGAAATATTCAAATCTGCCCAGATGGGGATCACAGCTCCCTCTGGGAAAAGGCCAGGCCAGAATCTCTCATTTCTAGGGTGGTTGTCACTAAGAATTTTCAATTATTTGTCCCAATTCACCCAAAAAAACGCCTCTTGCTGTATGGGAGTAAAAATGGAAAGTTCCTTCCATGCAACAAAGCAGATGTGGCAGCAGAGCACAAATTAGAGAGAGGGGCTGCTCTGGAGAGCAAACAGCACTAGAGCAGAAAGGATCCCCATCAAAATGCTGATTCCCCCAGCCTCAGCTCTGCCTGTGCTCTCTGGATGGTGATGCAGAGTAATTAAGCTCTGGTTTACTGAGCATGTAACCTTTGGTGAGTGGATATTCTGAGAAGTGACAGCAGATGATTTAGGCAGACGTGGCACAGCAAGGGAGCTGCCTGCACCCTGCATGTCCACCAAACATCCATCAAACCTGCACTGCTGAGCTGATATCTGGGGAGAGTGTTCCTTCCTAAAGGCTTTTCAACAGTAATAATACTAATAGTAATAGCACTAATAATAATAATAATAATAATAATAATAATAACTATTATTATTATATTAAATGCATTATTATTTTCATATTTATTATATTCATTATTTATTTATTTTATATTTATTATTATAATATATTATATTATATTATATTATATTATATTATATTATATTATATTATATCATATTATATATTATTAGTCATTGTTATATTATTATTAATAAATTAATAATTATATAGTATATAGTATATAGTATATGGTATATAGTATACAGTATATAGTTTGTTATTATTATTACTACTATTATTGTTATTATTATTATATTAAATGCATGATTATTTTTATATTTATTATATTCATTATTTATTTTTTATATTTATTATATTCATTATTTATTTTTTATATTTATTATTATATTATATTATATTATATTATATTATATTATATTATATTATATTATATTATATTATATTATATATTATTAGTCATTGTTTTATTATTATTAATGAATTAATAATCATATAGTGTTTAGTATATACTATATACTATATGGTATATAGTATATAGTATATAGTTTGTTGTTGTTGTTGTTATTTATTATTATTATTATTATTATTATTATTATTATTATTATTATTATTATTATTATTATTATTATTATTATTATTATTATTATTATTACTATTATTATTATTATTATTTCTTCTTGGTTTTAATTGAACTAAATCATGCAGCTTTAGGGGAAGATGTAAGTAGGGAAGTAACATTCTTTTTGGAGAAGCAAGACCAGGCCATTTAAAGCATTTCCCTTGAAAAGGATCCCAAGTTCCCCTGGCTCCAGAGAGGAGCCTGAGCTCTGGTTTTGCAGTGGGATTTCCATGGCAGAGCTGAGGTCTGCACAAGCCTGGGGTTCCCAGAGCTGATATTTCCCTGCTGGGGCTGTTCCACCCTGCCCTGAGCAGGGTGAGATCCAGAGCTGTGACAGGAAATTCAGGATTATTCACTGCACTGATGGATGCTCAGGATAAATCACAGAGGAGATGCTTTAGTGCCTCCAATTCCAAGCATTCAACAGGAAGCAAACCCTGATCCAGCAGCATTTCCAGAGTGTAAATCCCTCCTGGAGAGGAATTCACCCACAGCCCCTCACCTGCTGAGGATTTACCCTGGGCCAAGTGTTGTTGCACAGATAAATTCATTCAGGCAGAGGTGCTTTGACATCCTTGCATGGAACTGGGGAGTGAAAATCAGGCTCTCATCCTTGCATGGAGCTGGGGAGTGAAAATCAGGCTCTCATCCTTGCATGGAGCTGGGGAGTGAAAATCAGGCTCTCATCCTTGCATGGAGCTGGGAGTGAAAATCAGGTTCTCATCCTTGCATGGAACTGGGGAGTGAAAATCAGGCTCTCATCCTTGCATGGAGCTGGGGAGTGAAAATCAGGCTCTCAGAGCTGCTGCAGCACTTTCAAACAGCTTCAGAGAGATGCTGAAGTTCAGCTCAGACCAATTTCCTCGCCCTGTGCCGCACAGTTCTCATGCAGAGGTTAATAACTCCTGATCTGTTCTGTGAACTCAGCATTTCCCCGGAATTTCAGCTTGATTCAGTGCCCTTTTCACCAGGAACACGTTTCTCCCTGCCTGCCTTCCCTCCTGCTAATCAGTTTTATCAACACAGCCCCAGGTGAGGAATGGCTTTCAAGATGTGGAGACTGGGAGCTGGAAATTCCTGCTTCATGCAAATGATGCCAGTCAGCAGAGCCTATTAATGAGCTCCAAAAACCCAAAATCACAGCTGAGCAAACCCAAACAGCACTGTCAATTTACAGCACAGCACAGCCTGGCCTTGCAAGTTTATGAATCTCAGTGCTCTTTAAAAAACAAAGCATTAAATCATTTAGCCTGGGAGATGAGAATATCAATTATCTCGCTCTCTATCTGTCACGGACATATTTTATGAAAAATCCTTTCATTAGGATCTTTTCTCCTGAGAAGTTGAGAAGCTTCAGCTTCTCCATGTTTTGCTGCTTTGGAATGTGATTTGGAGAATTGATGTGGAATTGTTTTTACTTGATGACCAATGACAGCCACCTGTGTCGAGGCTGTGAGCAGTCAAAAGATTTTATTATCATTCTTTTCTATTCTTAGCCAGCCTTCTGATGAAATCCTTTCTTCTATTCTTTTAGTACAGTTTTAATATAATATATATCACAAAATAATAAATCAGCCTTCTGAAACATGGAGTCAACATTCTCATCTCTTCCCTTGTCCACCACCTCATCCATCCTTCCCCCCAGGTGCTGATTTGTGCTTCCCCTATTTCATCCTGGGTTTTTTTTTTTTTTGAGCATGGGGAGAAAATTTACAGAGGGAAATGGGAGAAGCTGTGGAAATCCAGATTGCTGTGTTCATCCCAGCAGAGTGCAAAATGCCACTGAGCAACCTGAAAATCCTGAAAAAACAATCCCTGGCAGCCTGAGAGCTCCCTCAGCCGTGCTGAAGGTGCTCATTTTCACAGGCAAGCTGCCTGACAATGGCTCAGCAAGTCTGGAAAGAGATCCCTGAGTGCCAGGGAAACATCCAATCTTCTGGATTCCCTGCAAGGAGCAGCTCCAAGGGAATAAAATGTTTGATGTTATCATTCAGGTCTGCAGGTAGCACACTTAATCCTTTGCTTCTGCCCCAGCAACAGTTTGTTATGAATTTAGAGTTGGTTTTGGGTTAAAAAAAGGAAGAAAAAGGGGAAAGAAGCAATTCCAGCTCATTTTGAGACATTTCTCCTGCTGCTGCAGCCAGAGGTGACAACACAACTTACAGGACAATAATCATCATTATCCTCTCCTATGTTCATTCCATAGGATTTACAATCCAATGGGTTCCAGCTCATTGCTGGAGATCAACTTTGACAAAACTGGAAAAAAAAATAAAAATCGAAGGTTTCTAAAGAAGCAAGAAATTAATTACATGACAAACTCCACAGGAGAAGGCATCAGCAGTTTTCCCTTTTAACTTCCTGCCCTTTCTTGCCCACAAGTCTGGTTAATTTTGAGGCAGAGCCTTTCAGAGCTCCATTCTCCTGCAGGAAAGGCTGATGGAAATTAATTGATGTGAGAGAAATTGGAGCACGAAGGGGAAAGTGCCCTTCTCCCCATCTATTATTCACACTTCGTGGTGAGAGAACCTCAAAACGTGGGGAGGAACTTCCCCTTCACCCTGTGAGCAGAAACTTGCCAGATTCTTGCTCTGCAGACGCATTTTGTTCTTCCCTAAATAGCACGAAGCCATGGGGAAATTAAAGAAATAGAAAGAGGGACATGGGAAGTGTCAAAGGTTTTTTCAGGCTGGCAGAGTTGAGGGTGGGGAGAGGAATTTATGTGGAGAGCTCAGAGCATCTTCCATGCCCTGAAAGGGCTCCAGGGCAGCTGCAGAGGGATTCTGGATCAGGAGCTGGACAAGGGGAAGGGGTTAAACTGACAAAAAGTAAGTTTGGATGTTGCTCTGATTTTTTAATTTTTTTCTAAGCCTTCTGGTGTTTACATTACACTTTTATGTAAATAACTGATTGTTTTGCATTCTTTTCTGGAGGAGGAGAAATTTGACTGTTGGTTTGTCCAGTGTCATTGGAGAGGTGGCACTGTCACCCTCCAATCCACTGTCACTCTTGGAAATCTATAAATGTTATCTATAAATCTATAAATGTTAGACTCAGAAAGTAAACACTTTCTTTTTTACCTTTAGAGACGTGTGTCCACGTCATATAAATAACTTATTTTTGCATTATTTTATGGAGGAGGAGAAATTGGATGGACTGTTGGTTTGTCCAGTGTCATTGGAGAGGTGGCACTGTCACCCTCCAATCCACTGTCACTTTTGGAAATCTATAAATGCTGGAGTCAGAAAATAAAAATTCTCTTTTAACCTTGAGAGAGCTGCATGTCCATATTGTGCTATTTCATATCCTATAACAACATTTAGATTGGATTTGGGGAAGGAATTCTTTAATTTAAGGGTGCTCAGAGGAGCTGGGGCTGCCCCTGGATCCCTGGAAGTGCCCAAGGCCAGGTTGGAGCAACCTGGGATGGTGGAAGGTTGGGATGGGATCTTTAAAGTCCCTTTCAAACCATTCTGCCATTCCATAGGAACCAGCTGAAAGGAATAAATCCCATTTTTTGTTTCCCAAAGCCTCAGCACTTGTCATCTCAGCTCCTCAGTGGATAAATGCTCTCTCTGCCACTCCGAGCTGTCACAAGGATTTGTATCTGCCCTCATTACATCCCTCCCAGTCACGGGGTAATTAAATCCAATGTTGCTATAAGTCTCACTGAGCAAAGGAAAATTCACCAGATTAATCAGAATATCTTTCAGAAAGGGTTCTAAAAATATTCTAAATAGACCAGAAAAGCAGATGAGTGGCACTCTCATTTATCACTGAGCCAGGCTCTGGATACAACAATCATTTGGGGTGATAGATAACACAGCATCCTCTGCCTCTCTTCTTTCATTCTAGAAGCTCTCATTCAGAGCCAGATCAAGACACAATTCTCTCTATTATTGTCTCTCTCACCCACTGCAGCTTATTCTGGGCTGTGTGCTCAGCATTCTCTCCAGGGGCCTGCTGTTGTCATGACTCTTAATTTGATTTTTCCCTTCTCATTGTCCCCATCCTTGCGGTAATGGGGTTTTTTTGGAGCACATGTGTCCCTCAGTATTTCCCTTCTCGTTGTCCCCATCCTGCAGTAATGGGATTTTTTTGGAGCACATGTGTCCCTCAGATATTTCCCTTCTCGTTGTCCCCATCCTGCAGTAATGGGGTTTTTTTTGGAGCACATGTGTCCCTCAGATATTTCCCTTCTCGTTGTCCCCATCCTGCAATAATGGGATTTTTTTGGAGCACATGTGTCCCTCAGATTCTCAATCCCATCCTGCCAGCAGCCTGGGAGGATTTTGCTGCTGCTCCCAGGGCCATCATGATGTCACTGCAGACATGAAATAGGAAATTCCCAGATGGTTCTCAAGGCCTGGCTTTGTTTTTTTTGGTTGTTGATTTTTATTTTTATTTTTTTCACAAGTCTGGGCTGGTTTTCCATGATTCATAATTTGATATTTGCAAAGCAGTTTTTAAACGTCCCCAGCTTTGCTGCTGGCTGTGATAGAACTGATGGCCTTCCTCCATCAGCTCAAATTCAGCCAGGCCATTTTTAAGGATAACTTCCCAAGGTTTTTGGGTGGTTTTGGGTTTTTTTTGGCCAGCTGATGTTCTGAGTTTATTGTTTCCTGCCTGTCACAGTGGCACAAGTCTGACTGGGCAAAACTCACAGCTCATTTACGTCAAGGACTGAAGCAGCCACTCAGCATCTGCAGCTGGGCCAAGTGAGCTGTGACAGAGGGGATGGAAATATTCCCACTGGAGCAGCCAGAGAGCTCAGATCCAGGGAAATGTCCCTGCTGAGATCAGTGTCACTTGAGCTGCTACTGAGAACATTTATTATAAATTTATCATGCAATAAAATGAGGTTTTGCTTCTCTGGTGGAAGTGACCTTGCAAAGGCAGGAGGGGATGATGGAACTCTCTGTGCCTGTGAATTCCTGCTCCAAGTCAAAAAGAAAAATCAGATCCTGAGGAAATCCAGATGCAGTTTGTTGAGTTTGGGGCAGTTCTGCAAAGCTGGTGCCACCTCTGCACCCCCTCCAAAACTCAGAAAACCTTGATCAGCACCAAGAGCAGCCAGCTCACACCTGGAGAGGAATTCAGAGCTCCCGTGGCTGCAACACAACCTCTGCCAGGGCACATCTTCCCAAAATGAAGAAACAAACTGGTGCAATGTGCAGGGGAAGGCAGTGTGCAGCAGCCTGAGCAGGTGTGCCCTGAGCAGGGGGAACGTGGGCTGGGCACCTGCCAGCTGGAAAGGACCTGGGGAAAGGGGCAGGCAGCACTGGAGGGAGGAAAGGATATTAAAACCACAGGCTCATGTTTCAATGCCAGAATGATGAGGGAAGCAAAGGAAATAGGCTGGAAAGCAGCACAATCCCTCTCAGGATGCTGGAGCAGCGGGGCAGAGCGGAGGGGCCAAGGCTGAGGGAGCTGCCATTGATCATTTTTGATTTAGTGCTGCCCAGACAAGAGGAACTCGCATGATCCATGGGCTGTGTATTCCTCTATTGATCCCCAGACTGGGCTTGCTAAACTGCACATCCATCACCCCCCAGCCCTGCCCGGGTTCCCCTGAGGCACTGTCCTGTCCCCCAGGATGAGCTCCAAGGGCTCAGTGACAGCCAGGGGCTGGGGCAGAGCCACTGCCTGGCTGATGGATTGGCAGCACTTCCAGGCATTCCTTTCTCACTGCTCCTGGAAAGCTGTCTTGGTTTGGAAAGACAGGAGTCTGCTAAGGAAGGCAGGAGCCTCGCCTGAAATGGAGAATGTGAACCCTGACCCCCCTACAGGACCCCAAAACTCCCTCAGACCCCAAAACTCCCTGCTAAGGAGGGCAGGAGCCTCCTCTGAAATGGAGAATGTAAACCTCCTCCCCCTGAATTGCTATAAATTTTAAATTAAGGGGTTCTCAGGCAAAAATATGGGAGCAGGAAATGACAGTTCTTTAATAGGAAAGAAAAAATAAACAATGCAGTGCACTAGAGCAACAGCTCCAGAGCAGAACCCAACCTGACACCCTGTGGGTCAGGCTGTTGGCAGCAGTGCCATTGGAAATGTGGCTCAGCCCTCCTGCAGGGTCAGGGCTGGTTCTGCTGGAGCAGGGATCCTGGAGAAAGGTGCAGTCTCTGCCTCTGAAGATCCAGGGGCAGAGGCAGCTGCTGCTCCTCTGGGCAATCCAGTGGAGAAGCCGTGCTGGTGTTCCAGAATCTCCAGATTCTATCCAGGCAGGAATGCTTGGCTGGTGTTCCAGAATCACCAGATTATATCCAGGTAGGAATGCTTGGCTGGTGTTCCAGAATCTCAGATTATATCCAGGTAGGAATGCTTGGCTGGTGTTCCAGAATCTCCAAATTCTATCCAGGTAGGAATGCTTGATTGTGATCCAGAATCTCAGATTATATCCAGGCAGGAATGCTTGGCTGGTGTTCCAGAATCTCAGATTATATCCAGGTAGGAATGCTTGGCTGGTGTTCCAGAATCACCAGATTATATCCAGGTAGGAATGCTTGGCTGGTGTTCCAGAATCTCCAGATTATATCCAGGTAGGAATGTTTGAAATCTCCAGATTATATCCAGGTAGGAATGCTTGGCTGGTGTTCCAGAATCTCAGATTATATCCAGGTAGGAATGCTTGGCTCCTCCCCCTGGACTCCCATCTCCCAATGGGATGCTGTAGTTCTTATCAGCCATGCAGGGACATTCCATAGCTGTTATCAACAGGTGTCTCACCTGAGGGAGGAGTGATTGTGGTCACTCAGAGAGAGAGATAAGGCAAACTGCCCACTTCACAAAGATAATCTGCCCTACAGAGGGTAACAGAACACACCTTGCCCTGCAACCTGGGGCAAAAGGGCAGAGCAGCCTGGGGGAGTTGTGCTCCCAGTCCCACACAAACTCATGGGGAGGGAGGAGAATTCACCCCCAGCTCATCCCACACCTCATCCCACTCCCACTGAATTTCATTTTAAAAACTCCCTCCTCCCAAAGCAGAGCTCTGAGCTTTCTTTCCAGCTTGGCCACAGCCTCAGCTGCACATTTTGAAGGCTATTTCACTCCTATTTCACCACTCTCTGTTCCTGTCCCTGACTCCAGTCCTTTGCCAAGGTATGTCCAAGTGGGGAACATGAGGAATGAGAAGACAGCTGGTGAAACAAATGCAAATCCCTGTCTACACCTCCTTAATCTGTTTTTTCCTGTATTATCCCTGCCAGCAGGGACTATTTCTGGCCTGGGCTGGCCTGGCTGGGGAGGGCTGAGGGGGCAGAGGGAGGCTCGTGGTGCAGGCAGCAATAAAATCTGAGTGTGGTTGAGCTGGTGCAGATTTTGAGCTGAAGAGTCAGGGTTGGTGCCTGTAAAATAATTTCTTATACATCTATAAGAAATTATATATTTCTTATATGTATATATATATATATATATAAAATTTCTTACATATATATACATATATATATATAATTTCTTACATATATATACATATATATATATAATTTCTTACATATATATATATATATATATATATATATAAATTTCTTACATATATACACATACATATATAAATAACTCTCAGATGGAGGGATGAGACTGAGTGCAGAGGACAGATTGATGGTCATCACCTGGGAGCTTTTCACACCTTCACCAGAACAACTGAAATTCTCTTTGCTGCAAAATTTGTGGCAGCTCCCACAACTCCCCTTCAGTGCCAGCTTCTCTCACAGGCTGTGGGAAGGGGAAGGGTTTTAGGATCACAGAGGGGTTTGGATTTCAGGTGCAGAGATCATGCCCAGCTTCTCTCACAGACTGTGGAAAGGGGTTTAGGATCACAGAGGGGTTTGGATTTCAGGTGCAGAGATCATTCCCATTTCTCTTCCAGACTGTGGGGTAGGGTTTTAGGATCATGGAGGGGATTGGATTTAAGGGATGCAGAGATCATCCCCAGTTCTCTCACAGACTGTGGGAAGGGTTTTAGGATCACAGAGAGGTTTGGATTTCAGGTGCAGAGATCATCCCCAGGTATCTCTGAGGCTGTGGGAAGGGTTTTAGGATCACAGAGGGGATTGGATTTCAGGTGCAGAGATCATGCCCAGTTCTATTCCAGACTGTGGGAAGGGTTTTTAGGATCACAGAGGGGTTTGGATTTCAGGTGCAGAGATCATGCCCAGGTATCTCTGAGGCTGTGGGAAGGGTTTTAGGATCACAGAGGGGTTTGGATTTCAGGGATCATGCCATGCCAGGGGCACCTCCCACTATCCCAGCCTGGCCTTGGACACCTCCAGGGGTGCAGGGGCAGCCCCAGCTGCTCTGCCCCACTGCACCAGTGCAGAGTGGGGTGCCCCAAACACCCTGCACAAACCCCAAAGTCATTTCTCTGTTGCTCCATCCTAAGAAAGAACACCCCCAGAGCAAACCCAAGGAAACCAGGAGCAATTTTGCCCCAAACAAGGACTGAGAAAATAAACATCAATGAATCATTTCAGGATTCATCTCCCACCTGTCCAGCCATCATTTTCTTCTGCTGGGATCTGCAAAATGTCTCCTGAAGGCACTGATGGATCTGACAGCCCCAAATCCATCACCTGAATTCTCCCAGCAGCTCTGGAAGGATCTGTGCAGAAACCCTCACAGAGCCTCTCCCCTGCCCCTCTCCTGCAGGAGATGCAAAAGTGAAGAACACAAAGATTTGTTCATTTTTTCCTTTTCTGATGTTCCAGGAAGGAAGCCAGGGATGAAGGGGACGGGTGGGTTAAGAGGAGAGAAAAAGGAGAAGTGAAATCAGACATTATCAGGTATCTCCTGTTGCCCTCCCAGTGCAAGGAAGAGCCACACTGGGACTCAAGGAGTGCTGAAAAACCTCCAAAGGCTGCAAGGGAGAAGTGCTGGCAGAGGGAAGGAGGAATGGCACTGCCTCCCAGGTGCTGTGCCAGGAGATCTCAACGTTTAGGAGAAAGCTGAAGGTGGGTTCTGACAAAAAAAGGTGTTTAGACAACCCCAGACTGAGCGTGTTCCTCTGTAGGAGGGTGAAATAACATCCAGCAGAGCCTCCTGTGTGCAGCAAGGATCCCAAATATCCCCAAATATAAGAAAGGAGATGCTGCAACTGCCCAGGACACGTGGTGGGTTCAGCATAAAAGCACAGCAAGGGCACGGCCAGAAATAACCTTGCTCAGAGGAAAAGCCATGATATAAATTTTAAATTTAGAAGAAAAAAGAGTTGTTTACCTATTACCAACCAGCCCCACTATTAACCAATTACTGGGAGGCAGCTCAGAGCAGCAGCTTGGCCATTAGAGTTGAGTATTCCAGGGCTTGCTAATGGGAGATAAATTCATGGCTGGAAAATTGGATGCAATTAGAGGCATTTTAGCAAGAGTTCACAACAGAGCTGACCTTTGCTTTCACATGCAGGGGGCCAACAGAGAGATGATGTCTGATATTATTTTATTGCCTGTGGGAAGAAAGCTTTTGTGTTGGCAGGGACCAGAACAACCCACCTCAGCTGAGAAAAACATTTGGGAACTGGGCTTAGAGGCTGGTCTGGGGGTTAAAATTCCTAAATTGGGGTCTCATCTTTGCCATCAGCTCAGTGGGACAGCGACTTTGCCTCTCTGTGTCTGGTTTTAGCCATCCTTAAGGCTTGGCTGAGTCAAAAATCCCTCGTGGCTCCCAAATTTCCCCTGATTTCTGTTGGACACTTCCCTGCTTTGCTGTTGGCACCTTCACAGGCAATGATCACCTTCCACTGAGAGCCCAGCTCAGGCAGTCTGCCGGGGAGTCAGATCATTCCAGGGAGGAAATTCCGTTTTTAGGACAAATATTAGGGATCTTTTTCCAGGCCATAGCAGTCCTTATCCTCTAAAAGGCTTCACCAGCACTGCTGGGGTGACTTCAACCACCACAGCCATGAAGGAAAACCTTTGTCTGCAGCACCCAGGAGTGGGTGGACACCAGAACCATCTCTCTTTGCATTTTCATGCCTAAATATTTCTTTCCCTGTGCTCCCCAGCCCTGTTCCTAACCCTGGGGTCTGCAGCTACCAGGCAAAACTCTTGCAAAGTCTGGCATCTCTTAATACCCAAAGTGCTTATTTTAAACACAGACTGATGGCTTTTCTCCTAGATAATGATGATTGATTCTGTTTTCCATCCTTTGTCAAGGCTCAGCACATGCCTGGAATTTTAACTACTCCTTCTTCTGATGCTTCCATGCATCCATCTGTTCCTCTGGATGTCTCTCAGCCTCCTGCTTTAAATAATGAACTTTGCTAGGCTCAGAACAATCTATTAATAAATAACAATCTCGGAGATTACACAAGCCAATTAATAGTGAGGCAGCAGCATCAGGAGCTGGGGAAGGGGGATGGAGAGGCACTGAGGGTTTGTGGGACCCTCCATGAGGGCTGGGGGCAAAGCTGTGCAAAAAAACCAAACTCAGCTCACCAAGGAGGGATTGGGGCTCTGAAACCACTGAGGGAGCTGGGGGTGCTCAGCCTGGAGAAAAGGGGTGCCCCCATCACTCTGCAGCTCCTGAAAGGTGCCCGTGCTCAGCTGGGGCTGGGCTCTGTCTCCAGAGCACACAGCCTCGAGCTGCACCAAGGGAAATACAGGTTGGATAGCAGGAAAAAGTGTTTTACAGCAAGGGTGATAAAGTTCTGGAATGTTCTGCCCGGGGAGGTGGTGGAGTCCCCATCCCTGGGTGTGTTTAACAAAGCCTGGATGTGGCGCTGGGTGCCAGGGGTGAGTTGAGGGGTTGGGGCTGGGTTGGATTTGATGATCTTTGAGGTCTCTTCCAACCCAGTGATCCTGTGACCCTGCAATTCTGACATTCCTCAAGACTGCCTTGGTTTGAATAGACAGGAGTGTGCTAAGGAAGGCAGGAGCCCTCCCTGAAATAGAAAATGTAAACCCCCTCCCTCTGAATTATTATGGTTTTGAAATATAACTGGAAAGAAGCTGGCCAAGCTGGAAAGAAAGCTCAGAGCCCTGCTTTGGAAGGAGGGAGTTTTTATTTAATTATTAATTAATTAAATTAATATTATAATTCATATATATATATATATGTATATATTCATATATATATTAAAAATATATATATTATATATATAAAACTATATATATAGTTTTATATATATAAAACTATATATATATTTATATATATAAAACTATATATATATTTTTATATATATAAAACTATATATATAGTATATATAGTTATATATACTATAACCGTATATATATACTATAGTATATACAAATACTATTAAAATAACTTTACTTTTATTTCTACTATTAACAAAAACTTAAACATAGTAGTAGTAGCAGTAATTACTAATATAATTATAAATAAACAGTCTGTTTAATCAAAATAACATCCAGTAAACAAATACTAAATACCCTGCTATTAATATACCAACTATCAACATCTACCGTCTAAAAAAAAATATAAACCAAAACCCAAACTAAAAATAATTAAAAAAAAAAAACAAACAAAAACAAAAAAAACCACAACCAAAACCACACCTGCTCTAAAAAAACCAGACCCAAAATCCCATACAGAATAGTTCAGTTCAGGGCTGGAGGAGGCAGCAGGTGAGGAAATGCTGCAGTGACACTCAGCCTGCTCTGGAACCCTCCGTGAATTCATTGTCCAGGGAGGAGCAGCTGCCAGCAGAGCAGGGATGTGGAACATCCCCATGGACCAAAGGTGGCTCTGCAGGGCTGTCCTGCTCTCCAGCCCTGTCTGGGCATTTAGGAACGGCCTAAACCCCTGCCTAAGCCCCACTGAGCTGCACTGAGGCTCAGCTGAACCTTCTGCCAGCATCTCCATCTCCTTGTTTGCCATCTCCTGAGTTCCTCTTGTGTTGGAGTAGATGAAACAGGAAAGCCTGATAAATATGATTGCCTGGCAAAAGATTTTGAGAATATGGAAACTATAAGCGAGATTGAAATGAAAGCAAGTTTTGAGATCCCTCAGTTACTGAACAACTGGAAAACAATGGTGTGGCTGCTGAAGGTGATCCCCTTTTGATGGAACAACACCCTCTGCTTGCAGACAGCTCCAAGGGTCAGAGCAGACCCTACAGCTTGGCCGAAGGGGCCCAAAGAGGAGTTTTTAGGGTTTAAAATGTAACACAGTATGGTAATGTAGTGATTCTTATAGGCTGTATGGAAATGCTGTAGGATTTGTATATTGTACTAGATTGGTTAGTGAGAATCAGAATATTCAACACAGAAGATGATTTATTGTATTGTAACGAGAACTTCGACCACCTTTCTTTCTTCCCTTCCCTTCTCTTTGCTCTTTCCACTGCTTCTTCCCACACTCTTCGTTCTCACCCCTTTTACTCTCTTACATGCTACCCCTCTCCTCTCTCAGTCCTGCTCTGAGCTGTGCCTGGCAGCTCCCAGCAGGGCCCTGCACCCAGGCCCTTTGCAATAAACCCCAAATCCCAGCAGGGCCCTGCCCCAGGCCCTTTGCAATAAACCCCAAATCCCAGCAGGGCCCTGCACCCAGGCCCCTTTGCAATAAACCCCAAATTCCAAACCCTGGCTGCAGAGATCTCTGCTCTCCGTTCGTCCCGACCGTGCAATCCCCGCACCTGTTCCTACAGACTCCTACACTCTTGTTTTTGCTCTTCCCTCTCCTGTCCTCTCCTCCTCTCCCCTCCATCTCTCAGCCCAGCTCCTGTGGGGTTTTTCCCCTCATTTCTCCTCCTCCCTGCCCTTCATAAAGACTCCATCTGGCAGGCAGCGTGACAAGCCCGAGAATTGAACGCGGAGTTTTCCTGCTCCCGATCCATTTGAAGATTTCTCCCAGCTCTCCAGCCCCAGATTCAATTTCCCCCTGACAGAACAACAGAATTAGTCTCCTGTTGTCATAGGTAAATTACTCACAAGCCCGGTGTCAGGAGAGGGGGAAAAAAGAGGGAAAAGAGACAAGAGCAGGATTCAAAGGAAGGTGTGAGTGTGACAAGCAACAACAGAATAACAATAGAGACCAGCGGGTGACATCGATCACAGCTGACAAACAGGGACAAAGCCAGCTCTGGATCAAACACAGGAATTATTTACCTCTTCTTCCCTCAGCCCTTGAGCCATTCAACCTCATTCTGAGCATTTCTGTGTCTTGCAGAGGACACATAAAGTCTAAATAACTCTGAGATTGAAAAATATTCTGTCTGATTGAGCTTAGGAGGGGGAAATTTGTCACAAGAATCCATTCACAGGAATGCCCTGAGCTGGAGAGAGGCAGGGATGAGCACACAGAGCATGGCAAGCTCTCAGGCTGGCCATCAAACCGAAAGCATTCACATAAAAAAGGGGAAAAGCAGCAAATCAACAAAACCTCCTCTTGTCTTCCCACCCTGGCCTTTAATTCCTGTCAGCACCCAGAGCAGCCAGGGGGGCTGGAGCTGCAGGACAGCCCTGCTGACTACAAAACAATGTTTGTCATTGAACAGCATCTCCACCTGGTTTCTGGTTTTTATTCCCTGCCTGCCCTGATGCTCCATCATCCATCAGGGGTGAGCTGCTGATTGTCATCTGCATGTCACAGGGGGTGGCAGGAGTGGGAATTCTCCTGAGCAGGAGCCATCTGAGCCTTCACATCTCATCTCCCTCCTCACCCTCCCAGCTGCTCCTGGCAGTGAAGCAGCCTGGGCTCAGCACAGACAGGATTTTGGGGGTTTTCTGGTGTCCTCTGTGAGGTGGCTCCTGGCCCTCTCTCCTGCTCTTCTGTCACAGACAACTTTTATTAAAAAATCTTTTCTTTAAGATTTTTTTCCTCCTGAGAAGCTGAGAGGCCTCAGGAACAAAATGCAAGCAATGGTTATCTGCTGCTGTGGAATGCAACAGGTGCATCTGGGATTGGCCCATGGTGGATGTTTGTAATTAATGGCCAATCAAGACTCTGTCCGAGCCACAAACCTTTGTTATTCATTCCCTTCTATTCTATTCTTAGCCAGCCTTCTGATGAAATCCTTTCTTCTATTCTTTTAGTATAGTTTTAATGTAATATATATCATAAAATAATAAATCAAGCCTTCTGAAACATGAAGTCAGATCCTCATCTTCTCTCTCATCCCTGTGAACACGGTCACACTCTTCAGAAAATTGGAGTTTTGGGGTGAAATCCCGGAGGTGGAGGGTGGCAGGTGACAGCAAAGGGCACCTGAGTGAGCACTCAGGGCTGCAGGAGGCACCAGGCCAGGGAATGGTGCTGTGACACCCCAGCCTGCTCTGCCACCCTCCATGGAGCTCCTTTTTTAGGGATGAGCAGCTGCCAGGACACTCCCAACCCCCAGGAACCCAAACATCTCTCATGGGTGAGAGAATTCAGAGGAAACTTTGATCTGGGTAAATATTGGCTGCAAAATTCCACCCTTAAACCCCAAACCAGGACAGAGAGAGCCCTGGAGTTTATAAATGCCAGCAGGGAGGGAAGGGCAGAGCAGAGTCACCTGCAGAGCACTAAGTCCCAGCCTTAGAGAAGCTGAACTTCACACCAAAGCCAGGCTTTGTTTGCCTATTGACAGAACAAAGGGCTCTGTTGGTCTTTCTATCCCACCCTGAGCCGGTAAAGGTCTCTCTAATCTGCCAAAGGCAGAACAAAAACTGGAGGCTTAAAGCTGAAGCAAGTCAGTCTGGAAGGAGGACAGGATTTATTCCTTTCCTTTCCTTTCCTTTCCTTTCCTTTCCTTTCCTTTCCTTTCCTTTCCTTTCCTTTCCTTTCCTTTCCTTTCCTTTCCTTTCCTTTCCTTTCCTTTCCTTTCCTTTCCTTTCCTTTCCTTTCCTTTCCTTTCCTTTCCTTTCCTTTCCTTTCCTTTCCTTTCCTTTCCTTTCCTTTCCTTTCCTTTCCGCCTTTAGTTCAAACTGGGTAATTTTAAAAATTAGCTAAATTCTTTCTCCTGAGTTTTGTCTGGAGCTCCCAGGCAGAGCCTGACTCAGTCCAGCTCAGGATTAATTTAGGAGGAGCATTAAGAAGCACTAAATAACTCCACAATTGTCCAGAGCACTCCACCACTCAGCCTGGAGATCCCTGTAAACCCAAACGCACTGGAACCTGTTGGAAATTCAGATTTTCTGCGAGGTTGACTTTGAAATCACCTTTTCCCCAGCACTGCATGAACACCTCACTCCTCTTCTTCCTCCCAGGAGGTGCCAAACCCCCTCGGCAGAACTGAGAGGAATTTCCACAGCAAAAAGCTGGAAGATCTCTCCTCCCTCCTCCTTTTTTCCCCCTTCCATGAATAACATCAGGCATTGACCTTTTCAAGCAGGTACTTGGTGTAAAATACGAGTTCCAGGGCTCAGGAGGGAGGAAGGGGCTGGGGAGAAGCCTCATCCTGCTGAGCTCCTCACAGCCCACCAGGAGGGCTTCTGACTCTGGCTCTGGCATTTGAAATTCATAAAATTATTAACACAGAGATTGTTTTACAGCATAACGACTTTTTAACAAGGTGAACGCCACCAGCTCCTGCTCAGAGGAGAAAAAGGGGGAAAAAAAATGAGTTTGGAGGGGAAATTGTGACTCTTGAGGGGATCAGCAGTGATAGATGAACCCCCCAGGGAAGAGTGGGGGTTAATTTCTGAGTTATTCCCCCTCTGGTTGTGTCCCAGAGGGACAGGGCAGGGACAGTCCCCAAGGTGTCCCCAGCACCAGGAGAGCTCAGCTCTGCCTCCACCTGGGCTCTCTGCCCCTCTGCCTGCCCGTCCTGCCTTGGCTGTCCCAAAAATGTACCCAAAAATGGCCCTTAATTGGATACCCTAAAAATGTACCCAAAAATAGAACTTAATTGGATACCCTAAAAATGTTCCCAAAAATGGCACTTAATTGGATATCCTAAAAATGTACCCAAAAATGGCACTTAATTGGATACCCTAAAAATGTTCCCAAAAATGGCACTTAATTTGATACCCTAAAAATGTACCCAAAAAATGCAACTTGCACTTCCTTGGCTACCCTAAAAATGTACCCAAAAAATGGCACTTGCACTTCCTTGGCTATCCCAAAAATGTACCCCAAAAAAGGCAGTTTGTTGGATATCCAAAAGTGTACCAAAAAATGGCCCTTAATTGGATACCCTAAAAATGTACCCAAAAAATGCAACTTGGGCTTCCTTGGCTACCCTAAAAATTTACCCAAAAATGGCACTTCCTTGGCTATCCCAAAAATGACAGCTTGTTGGTTAGCCTAAAAATGTACCCAAAAAATGGCACTTCCTTGGCTATCCTAAAAAAGTACCCAAAAAATGGCAGTTTGTTGGCTGTCCCAAAAGTGTACCCAAAAATGGCACTTAATTGGATACCCTAAAAATGTACCAAAAAATGCAACTTGCACTTCCTTGGCTATCCCTAAAAATTTACCCAAAAAATGCAACTTGCACTTCCTTGGCTACCCTAAAAATTTACCCAAAAAATGGCACTTGCACTTCCTTGGCTATCCCAAAAATGTACCCCAAAAATGGTAGTTTGTTGGATACCCAAAAAGTGTACCCAAAAATGGCAGTTTGTTGGTTAGCCCAAAAATGTACCCGAAAAATTCTCCTTCCTTGTCTGAGCAGCTCCTGCCTCGTGCTCTGGAACCCCAGAGCTGCAGCCCAGCGAGGAGGAGCCTGCACTCATTTCATTCACAACTCTTTATTGCTGCATTTTGGATGATTTTCAATTTTTTAAAAATTACTTTTATTCTATAAACGAACAAATCAAGCAGAAAGACACACCAGTTTTGCCACTGGCCAGGTGGCTGCTGGAACATTCCTTGCAGAGCCACCAGGTTGATTTCTGCTGACTCAATTCACACCAAATTCCCCAAAACCAGCCATGGACAGTGTTGCTTCTTCCAGAGGCTGCCAATATTCTGAATTAAGAAGTCTCAGGGAGCTTTGCTTACACTGGTTTAGACTGGGATTAGCTTTGTGGGATGATTTCCAACCAGGGTATGATTAAATCCTTTCTTGTGCAGGGAGACTGAGCATTAAACAGCATTTATTTGCTGAGCAGAGCTCCAGAGTAATAAAACAATGCCCACAGGACAGCCAGGCCAACCTCTGGCAAAACCCCGAGTTTCCAGAGCCTGGAATCTCAATTCCAGAAGCACTGGGTGCTCTTAGCTGGGATTTGTTGGACGGTGGCCACCTCAGCAGGCACTTTGCCTGATGCTATAACAATAACTGCATTATTTGCAACAGCACAAATCTTTACTCCATCTGCAGAGGACATGGATCATCAGCTCAGTCATTGATGAAGGGATTGAGGAGCTGAGGAGCAAAATAATCCATCCCTGAGGGAGCTGCTTTGGGCAGGGGTGATGCTCAAAGCAATCCTCAATCCATCCCTGAGGGAGCTGCTCGGAGCAGGGGTGATGCTGCTGCTCCTCTCCTCCACCTCGTGCTCAGCCCGTTCATTCCAGCTCAGGGAAATTGTCCTTGAGGAAAATTCCACCTCTCTGCCCACAGAGAGCAGGCACAGCCTTTCCCAGAAAAAAACCCTGGGAAACTGTGAGAAGCTGTGAGAAATGGAGAAGGAAAAATTCAAACTATTCTTACCTCTCTTTCTGTAAATATGTATTGCATATATAATTTTATATATGTAATATCTTTATATTTTTATATATTTATATATAAAAATATTGATTTTTATATAAAATTTATATTATATTATATCCATATATTATATATTTTATGTATGTCATGTCTTTATATTTCTATATATTTATGTATAAAAATATTCATTTTTATATAAAATTTATATTATATTATATTCATATATATTATATATTTTAGGTATGTAATGTCTTTATATTTTTATATATTATATATAAAATATTGATTTTTATATAAAATTTATATTATATTATATCCATATATTATATATTTTATGTATGTAATGTCTTTATATTTTTATATATTTATATATAAAAATATTGATTTTTATATAAAATTTATATTATATTATATCCATACATTATATATTTTATGTATGTAATGTCTTTATATTTTTATATATTTATATATAAAATAGTCATATTATATAATCATTATATAATATAATATTATATTCCTATACATTATATATTTTATATATGCAATATATTTATATTATATATATTTATATATAAAATATTCATTTTTAGATAACATATTATAATATAATATAATATAATATAATATAATATAATATAATATAATATAATATAATATAATATTATATTATATTATATTATATTATATTATATTATATTATATTATATTATATATTTCTATATTATATATTTCTATATCATATATATTATATAATATATATTATATATATTTATAAATATGGTTCTCTAGACTGTGCTATTGGTAGTTCACCAATAGTGTGAGAAGTTTCCACTTTAAGACCAATCAAGTCTCAGATCCACCATTTTCTCCATAAGAACTGTAGATTTCTAATAATAAAATGTCTTTCATGCCTTCTAAATCACAGAGTCAATACTAATTATTACCTGGCTCGAGGCCTGCAACCACAAATTCCACCTCAGGAAAGTTGTCCTTGATCAAACTTCCAGCTGAGAGGAAAATAAGGATGTTCTTATGACGCCTTAAGTTTTAGTTTTTGTATTTTTCAGATTCTCTGCTGCCTCTCCCTGTGTGGAGCTCTGTGTTGGCAACTTCTCCTCACAGTTCAGTCAGATAAAACAAACATTTTCCAGCTCGAGACCAAGGACAACGGATACAAACTCCAAAAAGTGCAAACAACAGAGAACTGAGGAGAGCAAACTGGGAGGGTGGCCCAGAAAATTTGTGGAAGAGGACAAAGCCAACAACTCAGCTGTGTGCTAGGGGAGGGAGGTGCCTTTATTCCAGATTTCTAAAGTCTGGAAACCTTTATTCCAGATTTCTCAAGTCTGGAAACCTTTATTCCAGATTTCTCAAGTCTGGAAACCTTTATTCCAGATTTCTCAAGTCTGGAAAGGTTTATTCCAGATTTCTCAAGTCTGGAAACCTTTATTCCAGATTTCTCAAGTCTGGAAACCTTTATTCCAGATTTCTCAAGTCTGTGTTGTGTTGCTCCTTCCCAAAAAGCAGCACTCGGACAAAGCTGAATAACTGGAGAGGTTTAATTTCCTTGACAAGGAAATTTTCCCTTTGGTGAGTGTGACCAGGGGGTTAAACTCAACACAATCAGACAGATGTGGGGCTCTTCACCTCCTCGAGTTGAACATGCAGGTGTCAGTGCTTCAGGAGACATCAGCAATTCCTGATTTCCTCCATCCTGCCATCTCCCAAACTCTGCTGAGCACTGAGGCGTGAGGGGCTGCCCAAAAAAACCCCCAAAAACCCCAAAAACACAAAGCACAGCACCTCTGTGCTCCACAGGCAGCAGCCACTCCAGGATTCTTCACCCCAAAAAACCCAAAAAACCCAAAGCACAGCACCTCTGTGCTCCACAGGCAGCAGCCACTCCAGGATTCTTCACCAGGAGAAGGAATAAATAAGCTCTGAGTGACAGAGTTTTTAACAACAAAATCATTCCATGGACAGAGTGTGTAATGAGTTCCAGTCAGAGCAAGTTATGGAGGAATAATTTTCTAGTACCTGCAGCTAGCAACCACTTC
>CM019922.1:6219260-6245083 GCA_009764595.1 Geothlypis trichas
CTGCTTTTCTATGGGATGAAATCTTGGAGTCTCTCTGGGATGGGCTCCTGATGGGGTTATTCCTCCCCACATCCCATTTTTGATGGATAGCACAGATCAATTGAAACCATTCTCCAAAATTTCCTTTTCTATGGGGTGAAAGCTCGGAATTACACTGGGATGGAAGAGTGGAATTATCATGTCTGACTTCCCTGAGCACCCAGAGCGTGGGGATGGAAGGAGATGCCTCCTCCTGCTCCCTCCCATCCCTGATTCCTGCTCCTCTCTGGAGAGCAGAGATAAAATGCATTCATTACCTCCCCTTCAGCAGGGGAAAATGAGGGGAAAGTGGTTGTTTATTAGATGTCGAGAAATACCAAAACCCTTTTAACTTGTACTCTTAAGAGAAAGGAAAAAGGTAAAAAGGTAATTTTCCAGGAAGCTCCTGTCACTGTTTGAAAGGAGAGAGTAAAGAAGACTGCTTTTATTATCTGCTTTATTTATGGTTACTTAATAATGACACAGACAAGTACATTACTCGCTCACCACTTCCCTGCTGCTGCCTCTGGAAAGACAAAAGAGCAATCAAGTGTGGGCCTGTTTGCTAAAAGCTGAGCTCCAGAGTCCACCAACAGCAGTTTTCCTTGGGAAAAAATGAGATTTAACATGGATTTCATGGAGAGTTCTCTGATCCTGGACCTTGGGGCAGCAGGGTTTTGGGAGAGAGGTCAGCCAAAAAGGGAAGAGAGAAATGAATTTTTGAGGATTTCCTACTTCTATGGGAGAGATGTCAGCCAGAAAAGGGAAGAGAGAAATGAATTTTCGAGGATTTCCTACTTCTTTGGGAGAGATGTCAGCCAAAAAAGGGAAGAGAGAAATGAATTTTTGAGGATTTCCTACTTCTATGTGGGATATTGAGCATTTTTTAGCTGTCAAATGAGAATGTCTGCCCGAGATGGAATTCACAGGGTTTGGGGAGGGAGGTCGGTCAAGAGGGGGAAAGGGAAGAGAGAAATGAATTTTCGAGGATTTTCTAATTCTTTGTGGGATATTGAGCATTTTTTAGCTGTCAAATGAGAATGTCTGCCCGAGATGGGATTCACAGGTGCTGTCACCTCTCTGGCTGGTGACAATTGTGGCATTCAGCAGCTGAGCCCCTGTGACAGATGAGAGGATGTGCAGGGACCCAGGACAGGAGAGATCTGAGAGCAGGAGGCAGAAGTCCTGAGCAGGAGTGTTTAGAAGTGTCTAAAATGTAAAAATGTGCATTTATGGGGACAGAAACAGCCTCTGCACATATCTGGGTGAGAATACAGAAAGAATTTTGGGGCAGTGGGGAGAAAGACAAGCCCCAAGCAAGCTGCCTCAATCAGAAAAACCCTGATAAAAGACTTAGGGAGAGTGAAAAGGGAAAAAAAGCCCCTAAAGCACCTCAGCCCCATCTGTCTCTGCCACAAACAGCCACGCTGGGCACTAAGGAGTTTGCTGGGAGACGTTTTCCCTGTGCTGATGGATGGCATTTTCCAGGCTGTTATTAACTGGACTCCACCACTTTGGGCTGATCTATGGAGCAGCAGCAGCTTGAAAGCTTTTGGATTAGGGGAAGGAGTAAAAAAAGGAAGCAGCTCCTCAGAGCATCCCCATCTGTCAAGGTGTGCACAGGGGCTGCAGGTGATGGGGAGGGCAGGGGCAGCACTGCCCTGCAAAATCAACCCTCCCCAGTTGTTTCCAGGAGTTCCAGTGGTTTTCAGGAGCTCCAGATGCTCACAGGAAGGAGAAATTGGGTGAGCACTGTGAGAAGGAGAAGGGGAAGGAAAGGAGGTGGGGATGGAAAGAGAAGCTGAGGTGTTCAGGGTGGAGGAGGCAGGAGGAGCCTGCTCAGCACAGGAGGGTGAGGGTGGCTGAGTGTCACAGCCACGTTTTATGAAAAATCCTTTCCTTAGGATTTTTTTTCTCCTGAGAAGCTGAGAGAAACAAAATGCAAGCAATGGTTATCTGCTGCTGTGGAATGCAACAGGTGCATCTGGGATTGGTCCATGTTGATTATTTCTAATTAATGGCCAATCACAGTCAGCTGGCTCAGACTCTCTGAAAGTCACAAGATTTTGTTATCATTCTTCTGTTCTTTGCAAGCCCTCTGAGGAAATCCTTTCTTCTATTCTTTTAGTCTCATTTTAATATTATATATATATATATATATATATATAATAAAATAATAAATCAGCCTTCTGAAACATGGAGTCAGATCCTCATCTCTTCCCTCATCCTGGGACCCCTGTGAACACCACCCCAGCTGAGGGAACCATTGCCCAATTCTCTCTTTTTGGAAGTGGCTGTGGAGCCTGAACCATCCTCTCCATCATTCCAAAGGCAGGGAAGGCACAGGGGGGCTCCCACCCCCAGTAATTAAGCATTTAATTAGCAGTGAGCAGAGCACAAAGCCTGGGTGGGGAAAGCAGGGAATGAGGTTGAAATATTTCCCTGAGCCAGCAGTTCTGTTCTGAAAACACCCAGAGCTGTGACCTGCAATCACAACAGCAATTCTGAATATCAATTAATCTTACTTTAAGCAGTTCTCACTGCTGGGTTGTGATTTCCAATTCAAGGTTTTCTTCTGCTGCACCCTGAATTTCCTCTGGCCCCAGGAATAAAGATGCAGCCCCACCCCAGCCTGCTGGGCACTGCTGATCCTCAATCCACACAAAATCCCCTCCAGTCTCTCCTCCAGCTCGAGCATTTGCCCAACTTCAGCACTAATTTATGAATCATTTCAGTCAACTTGAAAGTGGCCTCTGTAATATTTATCTGTCCAATATCCATCCACTCAGCATTGTCTTGCCACACTTTCAGGGGTCTAATTAAATCACAGCCTGAATTGGACAAAGCCATTCTTGCAGCAAGGCTGAGCTGACCTCCTCAACTCATTTATCCACTGATAACCCTCGTGTGGAAGCACTCAGGCCCCCTGAGGGAAAATCCACTTCACATCCCATTGATCCCCAGCTTTTCCCTGACTCCTCAAGCAACTCTTGCTTTTATTCACTGATCAGAAATTACTTGACCAGCCACCAAAAAAAAAAATAAAAACAAAAAACCACCAAACCAACCCTTCATCCACATCTCCCAGGGAGCCAAAGCTGTGAGAAATCACAGGAGGGGACACAGACCAGGGCAGCCCAGGGGGGTTATGAAAGGTGACAGCTCTTGCTGCTGCACTGCGTTTGAAAATGTGAGTAATCATCAAGGTGTCGTTCGTGTTCTGCCTCTGATCAAAGCACTGGACAGAAAAACATCGAGGTTTGCAGGGGAGCAGAGGTGCTGGAGCAGCCCCAGCTGTCAGCAGGAATTTAACTGTTTATGGCCTCCTGTTCTGTGGGTATTAAACCAAACAAACAACAGCTGCTTCCCCTCCTCTGCAGCAGCAGCAGGACCTGGGCTGTTCATTATTAATTCTGCCTGGCATTCCCATCACAGGGGTACCAAATCCTGCTCCTGGACCTTGTGTCAGGTGCTCATTCCCATCACAGGGGTACCAAATCCTGCTCCCAAACCCTATGTCAGGTGCTCAGTGCTCCAAGATCCTGTGTCAGGTGCTCATTTTCCATCACAGAGGTACCAAATCCTGTCCCAAACCCTGTGTCAGGTGCTCATTTCCATCACAGAGGTACCAAATCCTGCTCCCAGAACAAGCAGGTGCTCATTCCCATCACAGGGGTACCAAATCCTGCTCCCAGACCTTGTGTTGGTTGCTCAGTGCTCCCAGAACAAGCAGACACTCATTCCCATCACAGGGGTACCAAATCCTGCTCCCAGGCCCTGTGTCAGGTGCTCAGTGCTCCCAGAACAAGCAGACACTCATTCTCATCACAGAGGTACCAAATCCTGCTCCCAGAACAAGCAGATGCTCATTTCCATCACAGAAGTACCAAATCCTGGTCCCAGACCTTGTGTCAGGTGCTCAGTGCTCCCAGACCCTGTGTCAGGTGCTCATTCCCATCACAGGGGTACCAAATCCTGCTCCCAGAACAAGCAGATGCTCATTTCCATCACAGAAGTACCAAATCCTGGTCCCAGACCCTGTGTCAGGTGCTCATTCCCATCACAGAGGTACCAAATCAACAGTAAACCAACAGTCCATCAAATTTCTCCTCCTCCATAAAAGAATACAAAACAATCAGTTATTTACATAAAGTACATGAAAAAGTTTGTTACAAAAATGTAAACATCAGAAGGCTTAAAAGAACTTAAAAAAACCAAGGTGACAGGGTTGCTCTGCAGGAATCTGATGGTGGCAGCCAAATATTGGGATGGAAAAGGTGAAATTCTCCTTTTTATAGGTTTGATCTCAGACCCACCACAGCTGGGCAAGGCTCAGTGCTGGCAGGGATGGAAAAGGTGAAATTCTGCTTTTTATGCTGTTTATGGATGGCTTTGCTATCAGACCTACCACAGCTGGGCATAGCTCAGAGCTGGCGAGGATGGAAAAGGTGATATTCTCCTTTTTATGGGCTTGATCTCAGACCCACCACAGCTGGGCAAGGCTCAGTGATGGCAAGGATGGAAAAGGTGAAATTCTCCTTTTTATGCTGTTTGTGGATGGCTTTGCTCTCAGCCCCACCACAGCTTGGTGCTGCCAGGGATGGAAAAGGTGAAATTCTCCTTTTTATGCTGTTTGTGGATGGCTTTGCTCTCAGCCCCACCACAACTTGGTACTGCCAGGATGGAAAAGGTGAAATTCTTCTCTTTTTTATGCTGTTTGTGGATGGCTTTGCCCTCAGCCCCACCACAGCTGGGTGCTGCCAGCCTGAGGTCCCACACCCCTGCAGGGCTCAGCTGTGCCCAGCTCCAAGGGCATTTTTTGCTGCCTGGGCATTGCAGAGCTGCAGGGCGCCGGCAGCACCAGGTGTGAAGGCTGAGGCTTTGCAAAGCTCAGCTTTGCTGCTGCTGCTGGAGCTGGGCTTGGCCCAGAGGGATGAGTTGCCAGGGGAGAGCTCAGTCCTGTGCCAGGGCAATGCAGCAATCCTGACAGAGCAGCAGCCTCTGCCTGCAGGAGCAGCTCCTCCCCAGGTACAACCTTTGCTGTGCTGCCCCAAAAATGCAGAACCTTGTCAGGAATCTTTGGGGTAAAGGAAAGGACAACCCTGTCGCTCTGATTTTTTAAGATTTTCTAAAAATCTGATGTAGACATTGTTGTAGTGAACTTTGTCACACACTTTCTGTAAATAACTCCTTGCTTTGTATTCTTTTCTGGAGGAGGAGGAAGTTGATGGGCTGTTGGTTTGTCCAGGTGGATTTGTGTCCCCTCCAGGTGTCCCAGTGGGTTTGTGTCCCCTCCAGGTACCCCAGTGGATTTGTGTCCCCTCCAGGTGTCCCAGTGGATTTGTGTCCCCTCCAGCCTCTCCTGACCCAGCACACAAAATTCAAAATCACTCCTACATCACCCTGCGCTATTCCACACTTCAAACCTCCAGCAGAAATCACTCCCAGCTCCTGCAGCTCCTGCAGCTCCTGCAGCTCCTGCAGCTCCTGCAGCCCCAGGTTTTCTGGGATTATTTCTCTGCCCAGTCCCAGCAGAGCCCCCTCAGCCCCAGCACTGAGGGTTGGCTGAGGACAGCCGCAGGTGGAGTGGCCAAACCCTTCCCTCTGCTCACCTCACAGCTATTTAAAGGTGTGGTATTTCAAGGTTTAACATCCTCCTCTAATAATAAACCCATCTCTGCTCCCTGGGCTCAGCTCCTGCCTTGTCCTCCAAAGGCAGAGTGGGGACCTTGGCCAGGTGGGGACGTGGTGACAGCTGCTGCTGACTCATGGTGGGGCTGCTGCTGCAGGGACACTTTGTTCCCACTCCCAAAATCAGCCAATTTGCACAAAAATCCAAGAATTGATGAGACCAAGGAGTGTTTGTACAGCCACTTCTGGAGTCACTTTCCAGCACTCCTCCCCTCCCTTTTTATTTTATTTTAAATTGCAATGTAAAGCTGAGAAGGTCAGCTCGTTTTTACAGGCATAAATTAGACTCATTATTTGTTAAAAAGTCGGACTGGGAAAGAAAATGTGAATTTGCTGAGGAAAAATAAAAACATTAATGAGATCTAAGAATTATTAACCGGTCTGGGAAGGAGAGAAAAGGGAATTTAGGAGTGTTAATTAAAGATAAGTGCAGGGAATGGGGACACTGCAAGGATACTCAGAGGGGACCAATCCTCATGGCTTGGGTTTTTCCTGAGCTTGTCCCACTGGGGGAGGATTTGATCAATTATTTGTGTGTGGGGGGAACAGGAGAGGATTTGGAAGGGAATATTTGAGGCCTGAAGAGGAAGGATCAGAAGGCACAACTATTCCATATTATTCTGAATTGACTTTTATCAGTTCTGCTTTGCTTTGCTTCCCTGAATATTTTCTATGCCTGGAGCAGCAAACTTCTGTCTTATTCCCCCCAAGAAACAGATGTGAAAAGTTTGGGAAGGGAATTATCCAGAGAATATTCCAGTGTTCTCTTATCCCAAATTAATGCAGGTATCCCCCTGAAAACTCCCTGAGTGCTGCCTCTTTTTTTCCTCTCTTTTCCCCTCTCCAGTAAATCTGAGTGAAGCATTAAACATAAACTTCTCTAAAAAGCCCTCCCAGGATTAAAGG
Source organism: Geothlypis trichas (assembly GCA_009764595.1). Lineage (NCBI taxonomy): Eukaryota > Metazoa > Chordata > Aves > Passeriformes > Parulidae > Geothlypis > Geothlypis trichas. The sequence goes on from CM019922.1 coordinate 6,225,876, forward strand.
ACAGCAATGTAATTCCAGAGCTGTTTAAAGTGGACCCATAAAGGTTAAGTTTAATATCAGGGAGATGAGATTTTCACCTGCCTGCAGCTGGCAGAGAAACTCTCACAAGAAATCCTCCTGTGTGCTCCTTCCCTGCCCAGGGCTCATTCCACAGCCTGGATCACACCTGGGCAGGGGCTGGGCTGGAATTCCCATCCCAAAACCAGGCAGGAGCAGCCTTGGGGTAGGAGAGGTGTCCCTGCCCATGGAGCTGGGTGAGCTTGAAGGTTCTTCCCAAACCCAAACCATTTTAGGATTCCATGAATGAAAAAAATGGATGGGATGGGATGGGATGGGATGGGATGGGATGGAATGGAATGGGATGGGATGGGATGGGATGGAATGGGATGGAAAGGAATGGGATGGAATGGAATGGAATGGAATGGAATGGGATGGAATGGGATGGGATGGGATGGGATGGAAAGGAATGGGATGGAATGGAATGGAATGGAATGGAATGGAATGGAATGGAATGGAATGGAATGGGATGGAACGGAATGGGATGGAACGGAATGGAATGGGATGGAATGGAATGGAATGGGATGGAACGGGATGGGATGGGATGGGATGGGATGGGATGGAATGGAATGGGATGGAATGGGATGGGATGGAATGGGATGGGATGGAATGGGATGGGATGGAATGGAATGGGATGGGATGGGATGGAATGGGATGGGATGGGATGGGATGGGATGGGATGGGATGGGATAGGATGGGATGGAATGGAAAAGGACCCCAGTAGAAGGGCACAGAAAGGGTTTTTTTTGGTTTTGTTTTTTTGGGGGTTTTTATTTGTTTGTTTGTTTTGGGGTTTGGTTGGTGTTTTTTGTTTTTTGTTTTGTTTTTTGAGGGTTTTTTTCCACAAGGATAGAAGCCAGAGGTGCCTCATTTGGGGTTTTTAGCTGGCACTGCCTTTGCTGACTGCTGGATTTACAGAGTTCCTGGTTTACAATAGCAGCTCTCCCCTCCCTCATATCCCACCCATCCCAAAGCTCTCCAGCACCTCTGTCCACCTGAGCCAGTCCTTTCCCCTTCCCTCCTGGAAATCCCTCAGCCATCCATGGTGTTTGTGAGGATCTTCAGGACGAGGTGAGAGATGAGGAATTTGACTCCATGTTCTCAGAAGGCTGATTTATTATTTTATAATAAAATATTAGAAAATAATAAATCAACCCTCTGAGAACCATAATATTATATATTATATATTATTATAATAATATACAATATATTATAATATATAATAATTATTATATGTATTTATATAATGTTATATATCATAATTATAATATATTTATATAATATTATATATTATATATAATATATTATATATAATATAATATATATAATATAATATAATATATATAATATACATATTATATTTTCTATAATATAATATATATAATATATATATAATATTTATATAATAGTATATATAATATGTAATATATGCAATATATAATTTATTATATAATATATAATAATTATATATTATAATCATATTATAATATATAATTTATTATATATTATAATATGTTATATGTTATAATATATATTGTATTATATTATATTATATTATACTATATTATATTATATTATATAATGCTACACTAAAACTATACTAAAGAAATAGAAGGATACAGACAGAAGGCTTTGTAAGAATGAATAATAAAAATTTGTGACTGACTCCTCAGAGCCTGACACAGCTGATGGTGATTGGTCATTAAGTAAAAACAATTCACATTAAACCAATCAAACATGCACATTGTTGGTATACAATCTCCAAACACATTCCAAAGCAGCAAAACACAGGAGAATCAATCAGATAATTATTGTTTTCATTTTTCTCTGAGGCTTCTCAGCTTCTCAGGAGAGAAATCCTGGTGCAGGGATTTTTCAGAAAATATCACAGAGGCAGCCACAAAACCTGGAGCTCCTCTGCTGCTGCATCACCAACGCACTGGGAATCTGCCCAAGGCAACAAAACACAAATCCTGACTGGAGAATGTGCTGGATCCAGAATTCTGTGCCAGCCAGGAGGAGAGAACAAACAGAACAAACAGAGCTTGACCCCAAAGGCAGCTCCAGGATCAGCTGGGTGAAGGCGCTGACTCTGCTGGAATCCCAAAGGGAGAGGAGGGAAATCTGCATTGGCATGGGATGGGTTCCAGCTCCTCCAAAAACTGGAATTCTGCAAGATCTGTCCCTGTGCTAAAGCAGGACTTGGGGCAGCTGCTCCTTGAGGAGGAAAGCAGATTTTAATTCCATAAAATTCCTTCTCAAGCTTCTCCCAGTCTCCAAATAAGCTTCTTGGTGAGTGTTTGAAGGATAAATTTGGGATTAATTCCAAAGAATCCTTGAAACACCCTCAGCACTTGGGGGGATGTAGGACACGAGAGCAGCTCTTTGAAAACTTGAGCTCCCTATTTTTGGAAAGAGAGGAAAACTTTACATTTTTTTTAGGATTAGAGAGGATGGACTGAGGGAAGTCATCAGGTGCTGAACAGTGAAATTTTCTGTACTGGCAGAAAAAACCAGGGGGTTAAAAAATGATCTGTGCTCACGTCATAGCCACAGAGGGAATTTGGTAGAGACAAGTCATCCCATTGGTAAAAACCCACAATTATCTTATTTTCCCCTCACTGTTGCCCACCTCAGTGAGATTTCTCAGCAAAGAAAATGCCCATTTTGCACATGACACTGAAAATTAAGAGTTTGCTGCTCTCAGAGGGAGCAGGACCTCCAGATTCTTGTGAGGAGTTGCTCAGCTGAGGGTTTTGAGTGCCCCAGATAGGAGAGAAATGTTTTTATACCTCAAGAGAAGGCTAAATTGAACATGGGGAGTATCAGCAGATAAGCTCAACCCTTTTTTCTAAAGGATAAAAAATTTGCTGTTCTCTGTCTCAGCCTCCCCTGGTGACCATCACAAATGTGTAAAATAAAACCTGACCCATCCCTGAGTTTTCCCCCTCATTCCCAATATTCTCCAGGGAGAAAATTTGGAATATTCTATTGGAGAATATCGGGAATATTCTATTGGAGAATATCGGGAATATTCTATTGGGAATTCTATGCTCAGGCTGCAGCTCACCAGCAGGGTGAAATTCCCCAAACCCTTCCACAGAAACCCTTCCAAAGCTCCACTGGCAACTTATTCCTCCACCAGTCAATATTTCCCAGCATCTGTAATTAGCTGAAATTTAAAAAAAATTAATTAAAAAAGCAGGGAAAGCCACGAAAGTCCAGGAGATGTTGGGAAGAGCTCATGCCCTGACATTTTGAGGCTGGTTTAGACACAAACCTCATTTTCCATCATCCCCTCCCTGTGCCCAGCAGCTCTGCTAGGAGGCTCAAAAAACCTTGCAAGCAGGTGGAGGGAAAAGAACTCTTCCTCAGGGAAATTTTCTTCCTGACCCTGATTAATTGGAAGCTGCCTGGTGCCCTGGAGCATGGAGAGGAGGAAACCAAAGGCAGACAGGAAAGGTGCCCTGGGGAAGCAGCAGTACCTGCCAGCTGACAAAGTGGGGCTTGAAGTGTGAACCAGCCTGCAAGGGGATCAAAAAGCAGTTTAAAGTCGAGTTCCTTGCCATAAAAACAAGATTTTCCTCCCTGGGAATCAAAGAGGTTTTCCTGGGCTGAATTTCATTTCCTCTGTAATGAAAATTAATCGTAGTGGTAAGGACAAGGAGAAGCTGCAGCTTCCTCCCAGCCCTCAGCTCTGTGCCTGCCATGCACCGTTCCCAGGGATAGGAAAAGATTTTGAAATCATAGAAAGTTCAGGGAGTTAGAAACAAAGCCAGACTTAGGGAAAATGTTAAAGGTGGGACCTGGGAAATTCTGGGCCTTGTGTTTGCTAGATCAGGTGAAACTGCACCTGTGGAATCAGTACATGATAAATTATATAATTGTTAGGTGTGATTAGATATAATTATTGTTTAAAGAGTCATGAGAAACTGTTAGGGGTTTGAGGGGGATCAGGAGAAACCCATGCTTGGATAAAACCAATGTATACAATAGAACAATGTAAGTTGAATAATGAATATTAAGTTATATAACATACTATATTATATTAATTATATTATATTATATTATATTATATTATATTATATTATATTATATTATATTATATTATTTATATTATTTATATTATTTATATTATATTATATATATTATATTATATTATATTATATTATATTATATTATATTATATTATATTATATTATATTATATTATATTATATTATATTATATTATATTATGTCAGGGCTTGAGCTCTTCCCAACATCTCCTGGAATTTTGTGGCTTTCCCTGCTTTCTATATATTAACTTATTATAAGTTGTAATTTATTATAAATTACAACTTATTATAAGTTATTAATTTATTTTAAGTTATATAATAATTATATATATATATATATATATATATATATATATATATATATATATATATATTGCAATAGAATATAAAACATGTTCAGCCCAAAACCACATCTGGGTCAGATTTTTGTGCACCCCTGACCCCCAGAGCTCTTTAACACAACCACCTGTATATAATCATTCTGTGTTTGTGTGTTCCTGAACTAACACCCAGGAATTCAAACCCATCCTGTAAATCCATTTTAATTATGGCAGCACCACATTTGCAGCCCATTTCCCCCTGGGATTGCCCCCATCACCATTTCAGCACGAGGTCAATCTGCTTGCTGTGCCACAGCTCCAAAAACCACAATTACTCTATTTTGCCTCAGCTCCAGCATCACTTATTTCCACCTCGTGTTCTCTTCCACATAAAGAACTCCTTATTGTATTTGTGGGGTGCCCTGTGGCTGGAAGGAGTGATGAATCTGACTCCATGTTCTCAGAAGGGTAATTTATTATTAACTATATATTATATAGTTATATTATATTAAAGAAGGAGGAGTGATGAATCTGACTCCGTGTTCTCAGAAGGGTAATTTACTATTAACTATATATTATATAGTTATATTATATTAAAGAGTATTATAGTATACTATATTATATTAAAGAATACTCTACTAAACTATACTAAAGAATACAGAAGGGATACTTCCTGAATGCTAAAAAGATAATAATGAAAACTCGTGACTCTTTCCAGAGTCCTGACATAGCTTGGTTGTGATTGGCCAAAAAAATTCACATGAAACCAATGAAACAATTGCCAGCTAATTATTATTTTATGATGCTATATTATATTAAAGGATGCTAAACTGTATTGTACTAAAGCATACAGAAGGGATACTTCCTGAATACTAAAAAGATAATTATGAAAACTCGTGACTCTTTCCAGAGCCCTGACATAGCTTGGTTGTGATTGGCCAAAGAGTCAAAACAATTCACATGAAACCAATGAAACAGTCACCAGCTAACTTATTATGTTATGATGCTATATTATATTAAAGTATACTAAACTATACTGTACTAAAGAATACAGAAAAGATACTTACTGAATGCTAAAAAGATAATAATGAAAATTCATGACTCTCTCCAGAGTCCCAACACAGCTTGGCCCTGATTGGCCAAAGAGTCAAAACAATTCACATTAAACCAATGGAACAATCACCTGTGGATGAGCAATCCCCAAACACATTCCCCATGAGCACAGCACAGGAGAAGCAAAAGAGATAAGAATTGTTTTCCTTTTTCTCTGTGGCTTCTCAGCTTTTCAGGGGAAAAATCCAGGGCAAAGGGATTTTTCAGAGAATGTGGCAGTGACACCACTGCTCCTCTGCACCCAGGATGGGGTTTCTCCCATTCTGTCCCCCACTCTCCCAGCCTTGGGGCTGCCCTCAGAGCCCAGCAGCAGCAGAGTTAAGCTGATCAGCAGCAGAGGAGCAGCTCCAGGGCCTGGTTTGCTGCCATCCATCAGCACCATTTACATGAGAGCTGTCAGGCTGCAAATAGAAAGCCAGGCGATGTGAAACAATCCTGTCTGAAGGTTTTTAGCACTCCTTACAAATTGCCGCCGTGAATAACTTGTTGCCTGTATTTATCCCTTTTCAAATTGTCTCTTAGCTACACTCATCCATCTTCATTCCTCCCCGCCTGCTCCAGACACTCTCGGCTGCTGCCTCATTATTTTACATTTGTGCGCTGCCACTTGGCTCAGGCTCGCAGAGCAGCCCCAGGAGCACAGATCCATCCCTGGGGTGATGTCACCAGGCTTTTGGTGGCCTTTCACACATTCCCCCTCATCCCTGTGAGGGATCTAAGCCTTGGCACCCACACACCTCCGCCCCAGCCAGGACAGCATCCCTAAAAATCAGAGTTCTGCTCCCTAAGCTGGAGGTTTTCAGTCTCTTCACTCAGAGCTCTCTGCAGGGATGGGCTGGGAGATGCCTGAGATCTCAGCAAGGCTCAGTTTGTCCTTGCAGTGACAGTGGTGACAACTCCTCTGCTGAAGCCCACAGCTCCCTCATTCTCCTGTGCCAGTGGCACCAGACATGACAGATATTCCAGCAGCCCTGCTCGCAGGCTGGAGGGGCACCCACAGCCCCTTGGAACAGGAAATTGCAAATCAGAGCTGTCACAGGGAGCAGACACCACACTTGGAGGGGCTTCAGCTCCAGCTCTGCTCCATCACCACACAGGCAGCTGCTGAAAGTGTGCCTGCACCAGATTTCCATTCCAATTTTCTATCCCAGCTTTCTATTCTGATTTTCCATTCCAGTTTTCTATTCTGGTTTTCTAGTCCAATTTTCTATTCCTGTTTTCTCACTGCTCCCTCTCTCAGGAATGCTGCCATCCATCCATCCATCCATCATCCATCCATCCATCCATCCATCCATCCATCCATCCATCATCCATCCATCCATCCATCCATCCATCCATCCATCCATCCATCCATCCATCATCCATCCATCATCCATCCATCCATCATCCATCCATCCATCCATCCATCCATCCATCCATCCATCCATCCATCCATCATCCATCCATCCATCCATCATCCATCCATCCATCCATCCATCATCCATCCATCCATCCATCCATCCATCCATCCATCCATCCATCCATCCATCCATCCATCCATCCATCCTCAAACCCTTCCACCAAGCACACACCTTCACCCTTCTTGAGGAGGGAATGGTTCTCTCCCTCCTCCAGAAAAGCAGGAGCTCTCAAGCCACCTCCTTGTGAGCTGTGATTTTGCACCTATCTCAGCTGGGATTTATGGCACAATATCAGTTTATTTTGGACAGCATCTTTCACACAAGCACTGCCACTTGAAGGCTTTTCAGAGGCAAATAAAAGCGAGGCAGGCAGAGTACAAATTAGGGAGGGCAGTGCTTTGGAGGTGTGGAGTGGGGAATGCATCTGAGGCTGGCAAAAGAAGGAGAGAGGGAAAAGCTGGAGCATGGGAGAATCAAGAGATTTAATTTGCAGGGGTTTAAAATGTGCAGTGGTGGGAGAGAAACTGGGGGTGAAGGTGTGTGCTTGGTGGTGGAAGGGTTTGAAGATGGATGGATGGATGGATGGATGGATGGATGGATGGATGGATGGATGGATGGATGGATGGATGGATGGATGGATGGATGGATGGATGGATGGATGGATGGATGGATGGATGGATGGATGATGGATGGATGGATGGATGGATGGATGGATGGATGGATGGATGGATGGATGGCAGCATTCCTGAGAGAGGGAGCAGTGAGAAAACAGGAATAGAAAATTGGACTAGAAAACCAGAATAGAAAACTGGAATAGAAAATGAGAATAGAAAGCTGGGATAGAAAATTGGAATGGAAATCTGGTGCAGGCACACTTTCAGCAGCTGCCTGTGTGGTGATGGAGCAGAGCTGGAGCTGAAGCCCCTCCAAGTGTGGTGTCTGCTCCCTGTGACAGCTCTGATTTGCAATTTCCTCCTCAAAGGGGCTGTGGGTGCCCCTCCAGCCTGCGAGCAGGGCTGCTGGAATATCTGTCATGCCTGGCTTTTATTTGCCTCTGAAAAGCCTTCAAGTGGCAGTGCTTGTGTGAAAGATGCTGTCCAAAATAAACTGATATTGTGCCATAAATCCCAGCTGAGATAGGTGCAAAATCACAGCTCACAAGGAGGTGGTTTGAGAGCTCCTGCTTTTCTGGAGGAGGGAAAGAACCATTCCCTCCTCAGAAGTGTGGCTGGGATTATTTGAGTGGTCAGGCTCTCAAGGCTTTGGCTCTTCAAATCCACAACTGCAAAGGTCAGGTTTTGTTAAAACCACGCACAAATCCAACCCCCAAAGCCCTGGAGAATCTGTGGAGCTGTTGCAGGAGAGGTCCCAGACAAAACAGCAGAGAAATTCTTTGGAAAACAACCCCAAAATTCCTAAATAACCTCTGTAATCCTGGGATGCAGCAGGATGGAGAAGTTTTCTGACAGAAATACAAAATATCCCTAGAAAATAAATTATTTCAGAATAACCAGCAGCGTTTAATCCAAGGAAATGAATGACTGAATTTAAATTTCATAAATAAAAGTGATATTTTGAACTGCATGTAAGAAAATCAAGTGCACTTCTGCTGACACGGGGAGAAATAAGTTCTTTTCTAGTTCCCTAGCAGCTTAAAAGCTGTCAATTAGCAAATCCCTATGCAAATGTGCTCCAACTTGACAGGCAGAGCTCCAAAACAGTGACAACACCACGGGGGAAAATGCACCAAAACCCACAATATTTACAGGAAGCAGCAACACCAGGTAAATATTTTCATATGCTGTAAACTGTATAGGTTTAAAGTGTTCTCAGCATTGCTTTTAATGCGATTAAAGGGTGGGGGGAAAAGGCAGTGTGCAAATAAATTGCTAAAAAATGGGTGAAAAATGGGAGGTTCAGACAGCTGAGTGTCAGAGAGGAGCGTGCTGAATCAATAAATTGTGTTATCAGAGGCAGAATTCACTTGCCCTTTAGCTGAAGTTGGGATCTATTCACTGCCTGATATCGTGGTCGCTTCCCAGAGCACTAAATCAAGGCTGGGATTTGTTAATCCCAGCATTTTGCTGACAGAGCAGAGCTCAGGCCCAGCCAAAAGGCACCAGATGGGCACAGGGGGGGGACCCTGAGCACAGCAAAGCCAGAGGGAACAGTTTGGTGCTCACTTGCAGAGTTTGTGTTTTGCTTTAGTGGCATTAAATTGTTGTTCTGGGGAGGAAGAAGAGAAGAAAAGAAAAGGAGAAAATTTCCCCTAAATGTGGAGTTGGCTGGTAATTCACCTCCCCAAAAAAGCCCAGAAAAATAAAGAGAGGCAGCAGCAAAAAATATTTATTTTTATTTATTTAAATATTTATTTATTTTTATTTATTTAAACTATGTAGGCGGGGTCTACAACAGGCTTCAGGCTCATCTAAAACTTCAGGCCAGCTTAAAACCCTCACTGCAAGCAGGCCTAAACCTCTCTTCAGACCAGTCTAAAACCCCATTTCAGGCCAGTCTAAAACCCCATTTCAGGCTGGTCTAAGAACAGTTTAGGTTAGTGCAAATCCCACTTCAGGCCAGCTTAAAACCCTCACTGCAAGCAGGCCTAAACCTCTCCTCAGGTTGGTGTAAAACCCCATTTCAGGTCGGTCTAAGAACAGTTCAGATTTGTCTAAACCCTGCTTCAGGCTGGCCTCAAACCCCTGCTGCAAGCCGGCCTAGAACCCAGCTTTGAGCCAGCCTAACAGCACATCACATTGTTCTAAATCCTCACTTCAAACTGGCCTAAAACACTCACTGCAGGTTGGCCTAAAACTCCACTTCTGGCTGGCCTAAAACCCCACTTCAGGCTGGCTTAAAACCCCACTTAAAGCTGGCCTAAAACCTCAATGCAGGTTGCCCTAAACCCCGCCTTCAGGTCAGGCTAAAACCCTCACTGCAGGCCAGCCTAAAACCCCATTTCAGGCCAGCCTAACACGACATCAAGCAGTTCTAAACTCCCACTTCAGGCAGGCCTAAACCCCTCACTGCAGTAACTGCAGCACTTCATCAACACAGTCCTTCCCCAGAAAAAGAATTTTGACTTTTTGGGGCAAGACAGGCTGTGCCCTCTGGGCTGCCCTGCGCGGGTTCAGTTGATTTTTGCCTCCACACTCACTGAGCTCTTCCTAAAATTCAGCCCTGGGGAGGGCTCAAAGCAGAGCAGGCAGTGAAACATCCCAGCAAGGCTTCCCTTGGTAACAATTGCAGCCAAACTGCATTTCCTGAGCAGCTGGATCACTGAATCCACACTCAGGACACAACATCATCTCCTGAATTACCCCTTTCCTTTAGGTACTTTTTGTTGTTGCATCATTTTGCAAGAACAGGATGAAATTTGATGGAAAGCGAGCCTTGATACTAAAATATTTTTATTCTCTCTTTATTTGCTGTTGAGGCAGAAGAGGCTTTAGTTCAGCTCTTTTATTATTTTTATTCCCAGACACAATTGCTGTTACGTTTCCTATAGGAAATGTGTCACCAAAGTTTTGCTGGCAGCTTCTCCACGAGCACACAGAGAGCCCTAAAATCAGGAGAGCAAAGCAATTCCCTGCAAGTCAGACTCAATCTCTGTCCACCTTTTGCCTCATTAGAAGAGAGGAGGTTCTGAGCCTGGCCCAGGCTTTTAGTGCAGCTCTCAATTACCCCCTGTACATTTTAAACACTTCCCAATTACTTGGGCCACCTCTCCACGCTCTAGGGCTGGGTTTTCCTTCCCCAAACTCCAAAAAAGCAATCCAGGGAATAACAGCAGCCTGCTGCAATTTTAGGGACAGAGATGGGGATTTTTTACTCCCTAATAAAACCTCACTCCCTTCCCCAGCCCAGCTTTCTCTGGATGTGGATCTCTCTTACTCACTGATGATTATTATCCCTTCTAGCAGCCAGTGGGAAGACTCCAGTTTGGTTCTGCAGGGATATTTATTACCCAGGCTGCCCTTTGATCCTGTTTAGTCTAATTGAGCCTGGCACACAGCTCAGCCACGCTGATGGATCTGCCCCATAAAGGATCTTTGCAGACAGATGGAAGTTCCATGATTGCCTCCTTTTCCCTGCCATTAGAGGAGCTGGGCTCCTTCCCTTGACTCACAATTTAATTACCAGGCATATGGAAACGTCAGGAGCACTGAAGCCAAGGCCCTTGCACAGATTTCTGTGCTCATCCCTGTGTCTTTGAGCCACCCTTGTGTCCTTTTTAAAGGCTCAACTCCTAAACAGCTCCTTCAACACCACCCAGAAACAGAGATCCCTCGGTGAGATGCTGCTCTGGGTGGGTTCAGGGGAAGCAGCCAGCAAAATCCCACTCCCACAGGGCAAGGATAGAGGCTGATCCCCTTTTCCTGAGCCCAATTCCCTTTTCCCAAGCCCCATCCCCTTCTCAGAGGCTGATCTCCTTCTCCTGGGCCAAATTCCCTATTCCCAAGCCCCATCCCCTCTTCCCCAACCCTATCCCCTTCTCCCCAGCACAATTCCCTTTTCCTGAGCCCGATTTCCTTCTCCCCAACCCAGTTCCCTTCTCCCCAACCTCATCCCCTTCTCCCAAACCCAGTTCCCTTTTCCTGAGACCAATTCTCTTTTCCCCAGCCCCATACCCCTCTCCCCAGCCCCATCCTGTTCTCCTGAACAGAATTCTCTTTTCCCCAGCCTCATTCCCTTTTCTCCAGCCTAGTTCCCTTCTCCCCAGCCCCATCCTCCTTCTCCTGAACAGAATTCCCTTTTCTTCAGCCCAGTTCTCTTCTCCCCAGCCTCCTCCCCTTCTCCCCACCCCAATTCCTTTCTCCCCACCCCTGTCTCCTTCTCTCCAACCCCATCCCCTTCTCCGGAACAGAATTCCCTTTTCTTCCCACCCCAATTCCCTTCTCCCCACCCCAATTCCCTTCTCCCCACCCCAATTCCTTTCTCCCCACCCCAATTTCCTTCTCCCCAGCCCCATCCCCTCCTCCCCACCCCAATTCCCTTCTCCCCACCCCAATTCCCTTCTCCTGAACAGAATTCCCTTTTCTTCAGCCCAGTTCTCTTCTCCTCAGCCTCCTCCCCTTCTCCCCACCCCAATTCCCTTCTCCCTACCCCTGTCTCCTTCTCTCCAACCCCATCCCCGGAACAGAATTCCCTTTTCTTCCCACCCCAATTCCCTTTTCCCCACCCCAATTCCCTCCTCCTCACCCCAATTCCCTTTTCCCCATCCCAATTCCCTTCTCCCCACCCCAATGCCCTTCTCCCCACCCCAATTCCCTCCTCCCCAGCCCAGTCTCTCTCTCAGGGTGCCCCAGCCCTCATCAGCTCTGTGATCTGCTCCCGGCTGGAGGTGCTCACACCTCACCAGCTCCTCCTGCAGCATTTATCATTTATCCCCTCCCAGCTCTCCCAAATGTCAGGCACCCGTGAAAAACCCACAAGTTTCAGCTCCTGCCTGGATTTTAAATATCAAGATGCCATTAAGGCTCTCTCAGCGCCCTCCAGGAAGCAAAATGAGAGGACAATGACAATTCCTGGGCTCTTTGTGGCTTCCTCCTCTCCAGATTCCCGTGGGGATAACGATGCTGCTCCCCAGGCTCCCCACTCTGTACAGCTGGCTCTGGATTCGAGGCACAAGGGAGCAGCAAGGGCTGGATAAAAGGAGTTTTCCAGCCATTATGCATCCCAAAATAATCATCCCTGCAATATTCATCAGGGATGGCCCAGACCCAAACAGCTCCTGGCTGTCACCACTGGGAAGGTGACACTCAAAGGCCTCCTTCACTCAGAATTTCCCAAAAATTTTACAGAAATGACCCAAAAGAGAAGGAAATGTCCCCAATCTGATGGGAACCTGCCAGGCAGCACCAGCCCCTCCTAAAAGGAGTCCATTTAAATTAAAATTCCCCTCATCCTTTCCTTCTCCCTCATTATCCAACATTTCCTTGTTCCACTTCCCTGTTTCCAAACGGAATCCTCAATAAAATAAATCCCAAAAACAAACCCAAAGGGGATGAATGGAGGAAGGGGAGGATGGAGAGGTGACATTCATTCCTCCCCCCTCAAAAGAGACACCTGACAGCTCCTGCTGCTGAGTGTGTGACAGTCGTATTCAGGGGGATAATTGACTCCCTGTCAATTAGACAGGGAAATCAGATCAAAGTTATAATAAGATTTCTATAAAAAAATAACAAAAAATGAAAATGAACAGAGAATGGAAGGAAATAAAATGTACAGAGTGGTCTAATGGGGGAAAGGATGGAGAGGGACCCTTTGGAGAAGGAGTGGGAGCACAGCTGAGTTTGCTCTGGCTTGGAATCACTTCAGTGCTCCCACAGATCTGGAGAAATATATTGAACATTAAAAGCTTCATGTCTAGGTCCAGAAAGGTGCCTGAACACCTGGAGACATGCTAAGCAACATCTGGATGGACAGGCTGCTCTCCCCTCGCTGCTCAGGGCGTGGAAAACTGTCACCATGTCACCACCCCCTCCTTTCAAAGGCTGGAAATCAGCTGGTGAGCAGGGAAATTCCCCTTTGAAGCTGAAATTCTGCAGGAAAATCCCCATTTTCTTTGCCAGGCACTGGGGTTGTGGTTTCTAGAGCATCCTCACATCTGTGCACTCTGATCCCAGCACAGCACTCCAACAGCAAAGTCACCACTGACACTTCCCCTGTTTGATATTTTTGTCACTTTTTCTTGTTTTTCCCCTCATTTTTTCTCTCCTTTAGGAAAAAAAAAAATCTCTCCCTCTGCTTTCCTTGCCCTCCAATAGAAGCCTGCACTTCTCTGCTCCCTTTCTCAATTTCCACTCTCTGTTTGGCCGAGTCCAATTCAATTTCAACCAAATTACTTTATTGGTGCCACTGAAAACACAGGGCTTGCAGGAGCCATTAGGAACATGTTCAACGCCACATTATGGAAAAAAAACATTGAAGGGAAGGAACTCTCCAGCAAATGGAATCAATACATTCCAGGTGAAGAACTGCCAGGCATGGGAGGAAAGGAGCTGGAGTCAAACTCGACAAAATTCCCAGCTGATAATGTGGCAGGACATCAGCAGCAGCATTCCAAGTGCCCTTGATGCCTCAGGGTTTGGATTTTCTATTTTTCCCATTCTGTGCTGCTTTAGTGTGTGGGTCTGGGCTCACATCAGGGGATGCTGAGCTCTGTGCACAGAGCAGGGACACAAAACAATTCCTGCTCCAGCTGGGCACCAAGGACAAATGATCCAAATCTCAGCCCAAGAGCACAAACACCGTGGGCTGGAGAGAGAAAAACAAGGATGGGACTGCCTGGGCTAAAGCTGGGATGGGACAATGAACTGCAAGATGCAAATGGAGCAGAACTGATCCAAGGGAGAGACCCCGGGAGCGCTCGTGCATTTTGGGACCATTTGGGGTCGTCTTGGGTTCATTTTGGGTTCATTTTGTGACCATTTTGATTCATCTTGGGTTCATTCTGGGACCATTTTGGTTCATTTTGGGACCATTTTGGGTTCATTGTGTGAACATTTAGGTTCATCTTGGGACCATTTTGTGACTATTTTTGTTCATCTTGTGTTCATTTGAGTTCACCTTGGGTTCATTTTGTGACCATCTTGGTTCATCTTGGGTTCACCTTGGGACCATTTTGGGACCATTTTGGTGCATCTTGGGTTCATTTTGGGACCACTTTGGGTTCATCTTGGGACCATTTTGGGTTCATCTTGGGTTCATTTTGGGACCACTTTGGGCTCATTTTGGGACCATTTTGTGACTATTTTTGTTCATCTTGGGTTCATTTGGGTTCACCCTGGGCTCATTTTGTGACCATCTTGGTTCACCCTGGGCTCATTTTGTGACCATCTTGGTTCATCTTGGGTTCATTTTGGGACCGTTTTGGTTCACCTTGGGTTCATTTTGGGACCATTTTGGTTCATCTTGGGTGCAGCCCTGGCTGGGCTCTTGCGCTGCCCAAGGTGCATCCATTGAGGAGATCCTTTTAACAAATCCCTGCTTTATTCTTTAGCTCTGCCCAGCCTCTGTTCCAGGCCAGCCTTCCCAAATCATCCCCTGATTCCTGAGCAGCCTTTCCCAAATGGATTCTCCCTCATTTTCCAGGGATTCTGGGCTGGGAGCTGGAGCTGTTCCCTCTGGATCCCTTCCTGGCTGTGCTGCTGCCAATGAATCCACACATCTCTGTCACTTCTGAGTCACATCTCAGATGGGGCTGAGGGTGGGCAGAGGCATTTTTAGACCCAAAGGAGGAGTGAGTGTTGTCTGTGGCCAATTTTAGCAGGTGGCCTCGAGTGACCTCTGATTCCAAAGGTTTTTTCCAGGTTTGGGTTGATTTTCTCCAGGAATAATTCTTAATTACTACACTGGGGCAAGGGAGCCTCACCTAGAACAAGCAGATCCTTAATTACACTCTTTAAAATTTGTGTAATTCCACCCTTCCTCAAGGAGTCAGGAGTCTTCCATCTCCTTAAACACATTTTTTAAAAAATTAAATTATTTTTAAATTTTTTTCCCTTATCACAGAGCCAGCCCAGCAAAGCTTGGCCTGGTGCACTTCAGAGAGGCCCCCTGAAGCCAAGAGCTTGTTGTGAGATCTGTGCCATCAAAAGCCAAGCTTAAAACCCAGACCCAGCCACCAAAACCAAGATTTAAAGAGATAAAGGAGAAAGGAATCACCCACCAGTTACACACACACAAAAATCAACAAATTAATAAATTTACAAATTCCCATTAGACAGCATTAACTTGTGGATAAATAAATTATGAAATGCAAAAATGGTTAAATTGTAATTTCTTGTTTTTCACAAGTGATAGGACGAGGGGGGAAAGGCCTCAGGATGCACCAGGGGAGGTTTAGGGTGGATTTTAGGGGAAAATTTCCTCACTAAAAGTTTGGCCCAGAGGATTGAACAGATCCTGGAGGGATTTGACAGAGGTGTGCATGTGGCACTTGGGGACATGTGGTGGCAGTGCCAGCGTGAGGGTTGTGGCTGGACTCAATATTAAAGAATTTTCCAACCTAAATGGTGATTCTATTCCATAAATTCACTGTAATCATTAAATAAATGATGATTCTATTCTATGAATGACGATTCTATTCCATGAATTCACTGTAATCATTAAATAAATGATGATTCTATTCCATGAATGACGATTCTATTCCATGAATTCACTGTAAATTGATTTTCAGAAGCCGTGGAGATTTCTGGACTCCAGATTCATTCACACAGAGCTCGGTGGCTTTTCTGGAAGGGATAAAAGGGGACAAAGTCACCTTCCCCACCAGGAATTGCCATTTTCCCCTTCTCTCATCCACTTCTTCAGTTTCCCCACACTTGTGCATGATGCCTCTAAATTATGATGATGATTCTACCATAAACTCACTGTGATCATTAAATAAATGATGATTCTATTCTATGAATGATGATTCTATTCCATAAACTCACTATAAACAGATTTTCAGAGGCCACGGGGATTTTTGGACTCCAGATTCATTCACACAGAGCTCAGTGGCTTTTCTGGAATGGATCACAGGGGACAAAGCCACCTTCCCCACCAGGAATTTTCATTTTTCCCTTCCTTGAGTCACTTTTCCTGTTTCCCCTCTCTTGTGCACCCCAAGCTGAGCCCCCTGCCCTGCTCCTGTCCCCTCTGAGCTGGGGACATCTCCCTGTCCTCACTGCATTGTCATCCCCTTGTTCTGACAACTCCTGGAGGCTCCAAAAATCCCAACACAGACCAAAAAAATAAAAAACAAATCCAGTTTTCTCCATGGAAGCAATCAGCAGAGCACGTTGTGCTCACTGCACAGATTAAGAGGTCTCAATAAAAATTTGATTTTTAGCACAGAACTGTCAGTGCTGCCTCCCTGTCACCCCTGGGGGTGGCACAGCTTTTTAAGGCACCTCAAACCCCAGAGAAGGAATATTATGATTATTCCAGATGAGGAATATTATTGTTGTTATCCCAGATAAATCATGTCAAAAACCCCTGAGTTTTCCACCACACCTGAGTGAGGAGTTCCAAACACTCACTGATAATGTTTGTCAAAACAAAGAACAACAAAATAATGGTGATAAATCCAGAGTGCTGCTGAATTCTGAGAGTTAAATTACACAGCACTGAGGATGCAGCTGCTGACAGGGGTGCATTAATCATTATTAATTGGGATGGTTATCTCCTCTTCTGCTTTATGTGTCCTTAATAGCACAAAATGCTCGCAAAATAATTTGCTATTCATCATAATTGATTGCTTTCCTCCGAAATATTAATCCTCAGAGCTGTCCCTGTGTGGGACCTGGGAAATTTCCCTCTCTGAGAGGAGGAGACCTTGCAGTGCCTTTTCCAAACATTCCTGGTGCAGTTTCTGTCTGTATTTTCCCCTCTGTTTGATTTTTATTGCTCTCCTCCCACGAGCCTGAAAATAAAAATTAATTTCTGAGCGTGCTGCAAACAAAGCCTGGCCTGGAAAGGCCTCCAGTGGAATTTTGGATGTTTTTAGTTCAAACAGCACTGCCCAGGCTGGGTTTAACAAATCCACCCCTCAGCATCTGCCAGGCTGGGTTTAACAAATCCACCCCTCAAACTGCACTGCCAGGCTGGGTTTAACAAATCCATCCCTCAAACTGCACTGCCCAGGCTGGGTTTAACAAATCCATCCCTCAAACTGCACTGCCAGGCTGGGTTTAACAAATCCATCCCTCAAACTGCACTGCCCAAGCTGGGTTTAACAAATCCACCCCTCAAACTGCACTGCCAGACCAGGTTTAACAAATCCACCCCTCAAACTGCACTACTAGGCCGGGTTTAACAAATCCACCCCTCAAACTGCACTGCCCAGGCTGGGTTTAACAAATCCACCCCTCAGCATCTGCCAGGCCGGGTTTAACAAATCCACCCCTCAAACTGCACTGCCAGGCTGGGTTTAACAAATCCACCCCTCAAACTGCACTGCCAGGCCGGGTTTAACAAATCCACCCCTCAAACTGCACTGCCAGGCCGGGTTTAACAAATTCACCCCTCAAACTGCACTGCCAGGCTGGGTTTAACAAATCCACCCCTCAGCATCTGCCAGGCCAGGTTTAACAAATCCACCCCTCAAACTGCACTGCCCAGGCTGGGTTTAACAAATCCACCCCTCAAACTGCACTGCCAGGCCGGGTTTAACAAATCCACCCCTCAAACTGCACTGCCAGGCTGGGTTTAACAAATCCACCCCTCAAACTGCACTGCCAGGCCGGGTTTAACAAATCCACCCCTCAAACTGCACTGCCAGGCCGGGTTTAACAAATTCACCCCTCAAACTGCACTGCCAGGCTGGGTTTAACAAATCCACCCCTCAGCATCTGCCAGGCCAGGTTTAACAAATCCACCCCTCAAACTGCACTACTAGGCTGGGTTTAACAAATCCACCCCTCAAACTGCACTGCCAGGCCGGGTTTAACAAATCCACCCCTCAAACTGCACTGCCAGGCCGGGTTTAACAAATCCATCCCTCAAACTGCACTACTAGGCCGGGTTTAACAAATTCACCCCTCAAACTGCACTGCCAGGCCGGGTTTAACAAATCCACCTCTCAAACTGCACTGCCCAGGCTGGGTTTAACAAATCCACCCCTCAAACTGCACTGCCCAGGCCGGGTTTAACAAATCCACCCCTCAAACTGCACTGCTAGGCCGGGTTTAACAAATCCACCCCTCAAACTGCACTGCCCAGGCTGGGTTTAACAAATCCACCCCTCAAACTGCACTGCCCAAGCTGGGTTTAACAAATCCACCCCTCAAACTGCACTGCCAGACCAGGTTTAACAAATCCACCCCTCAAACTGCACTACTAGGCCGGGTTTAACAAATCCATGGCTCAGCATCTGCCAGGGGCTGTAGGGGGAGGTCACAGCTTGAGCTGGAGCTTCCCCAAAATCCTCATTTTTTGCCAATTATCACCTGCAGCAGCTGGGCTGAGGGGAGGGCAGAGAATATCCCAGAGCTCAGAGAGGTGCAGAATTCCAGGAATATCCCAAATCCTCTCCCTGGAAAGGCAAAAAACCCAGCACAGCCCTGGAGATGGGCAGGGACAGCAAAAAGTCAAACCAGGAACCAAAATAATCCAAATCCATCATTCCAGCAGCCAAAATTCCCAGATTAAACACCCATTCCCAAATTCTCTCCCTGGGAAGGCAAAAAGCCCAGCACAGCCCTGGGAGATGGGGAGGGACAACAAAAAGTCACCCTGAGCACCAAAATAATCCAAATCCATCATTCCAACAGCC